>CAJUYI010006730.1:0-10438 GCA_910591695.1 Galerucella pusilla
AGTCTGGTAATGGTATTTGGATCCCATTCCTTCTTGTTGCTCATTTCATTGTTTTGTTTAATACCCTACGTTTATTTCTATCTCTCTTTACCTTTATTTGTTGTATACTAGGTAATAATTGTTTTTCTTTTTTTTTGTTACTCAGATTTCTTGCTGTGAACTATTTTGTTTTAAGAGCAATAAAAGTATTATTATTATTATTATTATTATGTTTGAATAATTGTCTTAAAAGTGTGACGCGTCATGAAGCCCTTCTTATATACATACTTCACAAGATCACGTCATTATATTTGCTATAATTTTAATATATTTTTTGACTACCTGTATCTTGGTTATTATTGTTTCGAAAAAAACTTTTTGCCAATGAATGCTGTAGAATATGTATTGCATTTTCACGTAGTTTTTTCCGAATTTTCACCTGTTCACTATGTTTAAACTACTGAGTTTAATTTTTTTAAATATAGACGCAGTGAAGATGTTATTAGTGGACTGTAAACTTTGCATTAAATAAAGGTACAAGAAAATTAATGCATTTTTTGGCTTAACAAAAACGTGCGTTATGTTCTAAGAGATACATTCAAGTCTATCTAAATCACTGGGTCACAAAATTAGTTCAAATCACCCGAAACGGTTACAGAGCCATCATAGGCGCATCTTTGGGGAATGTTCTAAAACACTAATTAAGAAACAATGAGAGAAAAAATCCTGTGAAGAGCTCGGGTTCAACGTGTTCGAATTCTCCCTCTTCCATCTCCAAACAAACCCCCACATTTTTGTTGACTTTGGAGTTGAGTTCAGCTAGAAAGGAACAGGACATAGATTTATTCTTTTGTTAACCAAGCCACGGCCCAACTACATCCCCAGTACTTTTAAGAATTATAAGGACATTTTTCAAAATTGGCCCAAACGGTCTTTAATTCATTATCTTATTAGATTGAAAAAAGTGCAGAAGAACTTTTGATAAAATAACCGAGGAAGATTTAAGAGCAGCATACAATTTATTTTCGCGGGATGCAAGTTTTTTTGTGTAACCTAAACTCCTAAATCTCACAAATGAGTTTAATGGGGATCTGAAGCTTTTTTAACAAAAAAAAACAGTCATGAGGTCTCAACCATTTTTTCCCTCTAATTTTCAAGATACCTTGCAAAACTATCCAATTCAGGACATCCTGTACATGGCTCCTGGAGTGTAATCAACAATAATTCTTATTATCGGTAGCCATTACACCATTACACCGAAAAACATTGTGGTTCAATTCCATAATGTTATAGATACTTCAAATTAAATCTCCCAATATTTGTTTTGTTTAGATTTATACTATAGTCCAGTAACGGTAGTCCAGAACAAGGCCAAACCTTGAAAATAGGTCGGGCCGATGCCATTTTTTTTTTAATTTGCAGGTATTGATGGCTACATTCACCTCTTAAAATTTCATATAAGGAGAAATGCCCGCAAGGCCCGGAACATGGCCCTCGGAGCCCAAAAAAGTTTTTGGCCGATATCTTCCAAAATATGGCACTTAGAGATTTGCGGTTTTGATAGAAATGACGAGCAGTTCAATACCTACAAAAATGGTCGACATGGTTTTTTTCGCTAACTCAATATTTATTGCAAAAAAGGGGTCGCGAAAATTATCATGCCTGGAAAATAAAAATACGGCATTTTCTCAGCCAATGTGTGAGCCAAGGGGACTGGATATACACGTATCTTGATTTTTTGAACTTCGAGGGTCAATCGTAGATGGCGCCACTAGTTTTCTCCCTCCTCACGTAATTATCCCGGCAATGAAGGTGCCCCCAATAACTATCTGTTTCCTGAAAAATTTTGGAGTTGAGAACGCTGTTTTGTACTCTCGGCCTGATCCTTGGAGCTCTTAGGTCTTCGTCAATGTAGCCTAGAGGTCTGCCAATTTTTGGCAAGTCATTTTCAATAATTCGGCAAAAAAGTTTTTGAAAAATAAGATTTATTTTTGAAAGTATATGAGAACTGGAACATACATGAACAATTAGACATCTATCCATCACCATTCCAACACATTTATCTCAGATGGATGTTGCTGGCTGACATCATCAACCCCCTCTCCATCCATGCCTTCTGTTTCTTCCTCTTGCTCCTCTAGCTCTCTATCTTCACCTCCACCAATTTCTGCCCCTCCCTCTGCTTGATCAGCTGATACATCTTCATCCTCATGCTTGTAATTAGAACACGGGCCTGAATGACATGAACCACAAATAATCGAGCACTTCAGTCCTGCTCTTTTACATGAACATAGCGTGGTACAGCCCATTTTACACCGACAAGAGATCATTTTCAACAATTCCGGATGTGCCGGCTCATTCGTCGTCTGTAATTAAGACAGATTTTTTGTAAACAAAAGAGCAGAAAGCATTGAAGCCAACGTGAGTATACGCACTATAGCGAAGGCGTGTATAATACTATACATACACGCCTCGTGGGTGCGCACCCGGTGATCGCGTAGAATACAAGAAAAATACAATTATTTGGGGAAAGTTTTCAAACAAATTGTTTTGATATACACGCGTGAAAGTACTTGATATATATATATATTGACGGAAAGGTCAGAATGTCCTGTTCAATATGGTGTAATTTTCACTCTCAAAAATTCAAACCACAAAAAGAAAGTAATCATGAAAAAAAAAACTTGGATTTTCAGGGGGACAGAGATTCTCTAGATTTTCCGGAAAACTAAAAGAGTTGAAATGAAAAAAAAAGTACCGTTCACAAGGGGAGAACATAAGCTTTCGAATGAGGTGTATCAGAACCCGATAAAAGGATCCATTATCCCTAAATTCCGGGATTTTCCATAAAATTTCGGAAAACTCCGAAAATCCGGAGAAACCGCCCTGACGAAAACACGTGGTTTATTGGAATGCGCGAGAAAATGTTTATGTAATCCCCCGGAGTGTCTTCGAAACCCTTCAAAGTCCCATTATTCGGAAGGATTCGGTCAAAATACTTTTTATAGACAAAATACAACTAGATTCATAGGGGGGGTCAAAATATCGACCAAAATTTTGCTTTGGCGGGAATTCCGAAAATTCTGGGGGCCCAAAAAAAAACCAGTGACAAGATATTATAGATGCAGATTTCTTCTTTTAAATGAACTTTGAATCATAAAAAAATATGCATTTTTACCCGAGTAATTAGAAAAATTGTCCATCCGCTCAGAAATTAAGGAGCTGAGAGCGCCTCCCGAGATCCAGGTCAGATGTAAAAAATACGGCGCGCGTTTGTGGCCCGTTATCTCGAAAACCACCAAATTGACGACGAAAACGATGGGGACCATTTTTGTAGGCATTGATCTGATCTTCATTTCTGTTCAAATCCGAAATCTCTATCCATATTTTGGGAGATATGGACCAAAATAGTTGGGAAAATGGATTTTTGGGCTCTTCAGGGCGATTTTCAGGGTCTTGCGGTCATTCCGCCATATATGAGATTTTGAGAGGTTAATGTACACATCAATACCTACAAATTAAAAAAAAATGACACCGGCCCGACCTATTCTCAAGGTTGATACCCTTATTTACTGAACTAACTATAGGTTATTATTATATTATAATTATTGTGCTGATTCAGTTTTCCCTGTATCTCGACTCTTCTCTGATTTTGCTGCAACGTAAGCAGCATAAACATATGCGGAAATAACAACTGCAACCTATGCAGAAAGCTGCTTTGCTATATACGTTACGTTATCTATTCCGAGCAATTATAAACGTCATGATGTTTGGCGGAGCGATTTCTATTATCCCTACGTCCCTGCTGACATTATTTCAATTATTTGGTAAAATTTTCAACCTATTTTTAATTGAATTCCCCGAAATTCTATGGATGCAATGGAATAGTAGAGTAAAAATTGGCTATCAGGTAATAAATTCCGCTGGAGCTTGCGACGCAGCTTTCAAACTCAGACGTCTTTTACGCTGACGTCTCTTTCAATTTTGCTCTCACTCGAAAATTGTGGGAAATCTCATGCCCTAAAACATGATAAAAGTAGATTTGAAAAGTTGAAGTGTAATTCAATAGCCGTCGGGGCCTATACCCTTGGAAGTAGTTGTTGCTTCTTAGTAGAATGGTCACTGTTCCTGAAAAATATTTTTCAAAACTTATGAAGCTTTAGAATTATTATAATTATTCTGCGATATTAATTTGAAGTTTTGTTTATTTAAGAAGGGATCCAGAAGGATATAATAAAGGAAATGGCAGCCGCACAAACTGACCTAATATATTTCTTTCAATCGTTGTTAGCGAAGGTTGACTTTATATAACAACATAACTAGCGCCTGTCAACAAATAACAAATGTCAAAATTAACTGGCATGTTCACAGTGGATGGTAGCAAACAATACCAATGGGTGAGCGTGTCCCTAATAGACGTTTTGTTCCAATGTATATGTTACCGTTGAAGAATATAATGCAGTTATTTCATATAATACCTAGTTATTCTATGAAATAACTTATCGTGTCCGTTAAAGTGTGTAATATGTTATTAATTTGACACTTTAAGTAGTTATTCTGTGAAATAACTAGGTATTCTGTAAATCAACTAATGGGAGACAGTTAAAGTGTAAAATAAACAATTTATCTAAAATTAAATCAAACTAATAATAGACAATTGAAATGAAAACAAGCAATTTATCTAATTTATGCAGCGTATAAATGGTATTCATGGAAACGTACCATAAACTCATTTGTTACAACAAGGATTACTAAAATGACACTTGGAATTGCAAAGAACATTATTTCTAAAACAAAAACATTTTTTGTTGGCACACTGGATTTTACACGAACAACAAGTTCTCTTCCTATGGCCGGTAATAATTCATAAATGCAGTAGGGGAGGAAGGTAAATGTATTTGTCGTGCGAGATATATGATGTAGATTATTTCACACTTAAACGGGCTACAGATGATTATTCTATGAAATAACTAATTGACCCATGAAATATAAGATAACTTTAACGGATACGATCAGTTATTTCATGAAATAACTAGGTATTCCATGAAATAACGGATTCATACTTCAACGGTAACATATTATATAGTTTTACGAATAAATTTATGTATCCCTATCACTAGTTACGAAGAAAAAAGATCAATCTCAAACACTTATTAATAATAAATATAGAAGTAGTTTCGATTTTAGTAGTATAGACGAATATTCCGAAGTAAGAATTCGCATGAAATGTAAAAACATTTCGCGGACACCATATTTCTCATATTGTATCAGGAGGCTGTAAAAGCAGCTTTCAGGAATTCCTGGAACAGTTTTTATGTAAGAAACCGCACAATCATCATCTGGGGGTCGATTTTAGAAAAATAAAGGATGTAGTGGACAGTGGTAAAGTAGGAATTTTTCCTACTCTGCTATTTTCTGTTTCGTCTTGTGAAATAGCTTGTAGGGATGAGTGGTGCAGGTAAATCAATATACCTAACTTTTGTGTCACTTCATGAATTTTTAAAAACTTGGGACCGTTCGAAAGGAAGATCATGAAGGAAATTTTCCAATTTCTCTCAACAGCTGCGACAGTAATAATTCCAATTTCCGCAGAATTCCGCATAGGTGTAATTCGTAACGTAAATACCGAGAATGAGACAATATTTTATTAATCGAAGGTATGAGTTGAACGGTTTAAGTAAAATTTATTCATTTTTCGGCGACGATATAAAACGAACAATATGTAAACGTGCATTGAATGTCGAGTGAAAGCCGGGATAAATAAAAAGATTATAGAGATGCTGCGCGGAAAGCGATTTATGCTTCCAGATTATGTTATATATTTTTCATCTAAGTAGCTTTTGAATCAGAATATGCAATGTGTCCACGGATGGAGTGGCCAAAAAGAAGGAACAATTTATTCGAAGTTTTAGTGAAAAGTGTAATTCTTGATAAAAATTTATTGAAAACCTGCTTCATTTTATAATAAGGATAATTTTTTATTGAATATAGTAACCAATAAAATTACTTTATTTCAAGTCATGTGTTAAATTTCATCCAATCACCGCTGTATTACAGCGATAATACCCTACATGTGGTGTTCTCAGTTTGGTGTCTATTTTTTATTAAAAATTAATTGAACGTCAAACTGACAACTGGATTAAAAATGTCACGAAGATTTGGTATTGCATCCAACGATTTAATTGATTTACCAATTGTACTTTTCACAACTGTAGTTTTAAATAAAAATGAATAATATTTGATTAAAACTAATAAAGTTTGTATTCAAAATTATTAAACATCAGATTGACAATCAATTTTTTGATATCCACTAAGTAAAAAATTATCTTATCGAATACTCCTCGGGTCTTGATAAATACTCAAAATTTTGTCGAAGAGAATCCTACAAGCGTGTTGCTCAAAGATAATAGCACTTGGTCTGCGGCCTTGAGCTATTATCAAGCAACACGCTTTCAGCATTCTCTATGACAAAATTATCTCGGTACTATCAAGACCCTAGGGGTATTACTACTGATAATACCCTACATGTGGTGTTTTCAGTTTGGTGTTTATTTTTTATTAATTAAACGTCAAATTGACAACTGGATTAAAAATACAATTGATTTACCAATAAAGTACACGCATATTTCGTATTTTGCTTAGATATTAATTTATAATAGTAAAGTTGATATCAAAAATAACTAATAGTAGGAAATGAGCCAGTTACCATTGGGAATTATTCCCAAATTTTAAAATAAAATTCAAATTTCATTGCAGTTTCCGACCACCACCCGAGGATTTCCGAACGCTACCGATGATACGTGTGATGTCATACCATGTGATGACTTTTGTCAATATGGCCGGTATTGCATTAGGTTCTGTGTAGTGTTGTGTTTATATTGTATTTTAATTAACTATTAATTGCTTCATCGACGTAAAAATGTCATTTATATTTTTGTTTGAGACCATTACGTGTTTAAGTGTGCATTTTTTTTATTTCTAAAGGTCAACGTAAAGTGGAAAGTGGACATAAATACTCGATATTTCCGAGGATATTTTAAAACTTTCAGGAGAAAATATTTTATTTACTAGTTCAGTGTTCAGTGACGATTCTTTGATATTTTGTGAGTGAAGATAAGGCTAGCGAAGGTTTTGTAAAAGCACAAACTGATAACTTGCCCAAAGTAGACTCATTTATGCTGCTCGAATTTATGAACGTCAACAAATTTAATGACGTCACTCCATGGGGCAGCCATCTTCATGACGTAAAGCGCGTTTTGTTGGAATTTCTAATTTTATGATTTTTTAAGTCGTTTTAAAAGTAAAGTTTTTTTTGAGAAAAATAGACATGCAAAGTGTTAGGAGACCTTATAAAGCGACAATTCCCACCAATAGCAAAATTTATGCTTGTACCCTATTGTACTTCTCACAACTGTAGTTTTCAATAAAAATAAATATTTGATTGAAACTAATAAATTTTTTATTGAAAATTATTAAACGTCAGATTGACAATCAATTTTTTGATATCTACGAAGTAAAATATTATCTTATCGAATACTCCCCGGATCTTGATAAATACTTAAAACTTTGTCATAGAGAATGCCTCAAGCGTGTTGCTTAAAGATAATAGCCATCAGCCTTAGGCTATTATCAAGCAGCACGCTTTCAGCATTCTCTATGACAAAATTATCTCGGTATTATCAAGACCCTATAGGGTTATTACTACTAAAAATACGATGAATTTTTACCGAGTCCGAAACTGTGAAAGTAATCTAAGGAGGGACGTTCACTTCAAGGTTACTTAGTATAAAATTACAAAATGCTGACATATTCCGGTGGAGCTTCAGGCGCTATATTGAAAATACGTGAGCGTCCACATTACCAACATATTTAAAATGTCTTTAAAACATCCATACAAAGGCGTTTTAAACCTGTCGTAGGAAGGATGTCTTAAAAACGTCCGTTTTACGTAGTACCAGGACGTTTGGACCAAAGTAAGACATGAACTGGACTTCTTTAAGATGTAGTGTGCTAACTCAATTCTAGTCATCACTTTTAAATAATGATATTTCGAAAAGGGGTGTGCTGAAGTAATTTTGATATAGAAAGGATCCATCTTAATTTCGTATCAGCAATAAAAATTGTATTTACCTCACACTCAACGCTTACACATTACATTATTTCATTTGATTCAGGCTCCATAACTTGAAACAAACATTAAAATACGACAACTTATGATTGAATTTGCAGACATTGACAATACTAACAATTGACAGAGTAGAAGTCAATGAGACCTCTGGCGGAAAAAAATGTAACTGACGCAACGAGTAAAATAATTCGTTTTGCATTGCTTTTGTATTATATGCAAGTTAACAAAATTACCGTAAATTCGTACTTTATATATTTAATTTTGTGTCAGTGACAAGTTTGAAACTAAGTTTTTCTATTTAACTCAACTGTCATCATTTCTGAGGTAGAATTCTTATATAATCAGAGATATTATAGAAGAGGTTATGTTATTATATTTTTTGTTTTCATTGCATATCAAAGAGAAAATAAGTCGGTATTAAAGATTTAAAATATTACTCAATACAATCCTACCTTCCCTGCAACTTTTGTAGATATAATTATATCAAAAATAAAATAAAAACACGAAATCAGACCTAAAACTAAACAGTTAATTGAACGCTTGTTGTACTTTTCACTCAATACAAACCTACCTTCCTTGCAACTTTGTATATATAATTATACCAAAAATGAATTAAAAACACGAAATCAGTCCTAAAATTCAACAGTTTTGAACGCTTGTTGTACTTTTCACAAACATCAACCATACCTATTACTCCAAAAATAAAAATATTAGGATTCTAAATTTAGTCAAACAACATAAAATACTAAAGCACAATCAAAGAAAAAGCAAAAGTTTTACAAAACACACACTGAAAATAACTAAGACAGCAAAATAAAACCACCTAAATATCAAAGGGCTTATACGGCAGCTGATTTGTTTTACTCGTTGCTAAGATGACATTGACATCTCAGAGCACCATCTATCCAATTCTACTTTTCCCAATACTGACGTTTAATGATGTTTACTTTAAGCGATTCGTTTTTGTTTCTTCTGAATGATGTGATTGAAATCACTTACATGCTATTAAAAGTGGGATATAATCAAATTAACCATTTTGACTCAATTCGTCAATTGGGGCGCCAGCTAGCGTGGATACGTACAGATTATTATCTCGGCTAGCCGTGGAAAAGGTACCTACTTTTCTCGCCTCTCTAGAGCTGGTGAAATTGAACTTTCTCATGGTGTAGGATAAAAATCAATTTATTGCTATATTTTTGAAAAAAAAAATGATAATTCACTTACTAAAATCTGGTTAAAAATTCACATACCTGTAAAAAAATAAAAAATATGTTAATAAAATTACATTTCAGTTAAATGGGGATTAAACAATTGAGTTAAATGAAGTTATCTTTCAACTGTCACTGATATTTTTTGTCATATCCAAAGGATACCTTAAAATACAATACAAATCCCAATGTGCCATGCGTGCACAAATTCCTGCACAATAATGAGTTCGAGCGTACTTCAGGCACGTTCTAGCTTGCTTTGTATTTGACGCATATACGCGATTAGACACGGAGTCCCATGTTTCTGATGTTTCACCATACAGTGTGGAACAGCCGAATGAAATAAGTTAGATAACGATTAAATGATGGGAGATGTTTGGATTTGTATTTTAATTCATTGACTTACAGCGTTCAAAAGTACATAGATTAATAAGCTCTTTGCCTCGGCTGAATAATTGCTATAGAAAGGATTTGTTTTTACAATATCAATAATATTAAACCTAATAAATTATTTTTAAGCAAACATGAAATTTCAGCAAAGTCAACTCAGACAACCGTAAGATTAAATTTAATATTTTTACACTTTTCCGCACTCAATTTAGTTTAGAAAGAGCCACATTTTCGCACTAGTGCGGAAAAGTAAAAATATCAAAAAAAGTATACACATTTGTCACACAATAACTTCTTTGTTGATAATACCAAATTTAGGGGAGATAGCGGAGAAGGTATTACCAGTATAATAAGATTGGGAGACTGGAAATTGATAGCCGTTGCTGAAGGGTATTTAGAAGAATCAACGAAAATGCGGAGAAAAATGTCTAGCAAAATATTATCCACCGACAAAGAGCATGCATATGGAACTACTTTTTCCAACAACAATTTTGTCACAACCAGTCTCTCGACACAAGAAATCGAAGCAGCAATAGATCCACCAACCCTTATCGAAACAAAAAAACTAATAGCAGGAGCGATCAACTTACAGAATGCATCAATATTGCCAATTTATTATCAACATTAATCATAGTAGAATATATTGTAGTTTATCTTCATGCTTTGATGAAAATTAATAAAATTTCAATATGTTGCTTCTTTAGTTTTACATGTACGCTCACTCGTAGGAAAA
>CAJUYI010006732.1:0-13216 GCA_910591695.1 Galerucella pusilla
ATTGTACATGTGTAAAATAATACCATGAGGCTATACAAAATTGGGTGAATTTTACCTGAAACTGTACTATAAAATTGGGAATAATTTGGACCACCATGTATAAATATTTATGTGTACATAGTGCGCAAAATAAAATATTCTTTGACAATAAATATAATTAGAAGAACTTTAAGATAACTCTAAATAAGGTTTTTTTAATATATGTGTAAAATATTACCTTCAAGCGATACAAAATTGGGTGAATTTTACCTGAAGCTGTACTTTAAAATTAGGAATAACTTGGGCCACCATTTATAAATATTTTTGTGTACACTGTGTGCAAAATAAAATATCGGTTAAAATGATATTTTTAATTTATTCTATGTTAAGACAACACTAAATAAGGTTTTCGTTTCTTTTTGAAATATATCTGTAAAATTTTACCTTAAAGAGATACTGTAAAATTGGATATGATTTAAAGTAAGCCGATACTGTACAATTGGGTATGTAGCTCCGCTCATAGATGGGGCGCTATAAGAACGCGTTGACTATACCGACAGATAGCTGACTGGATATCTATACTTTGTACCTTCAGCCGACATTATCTAGGTAAGCCGTATTCACTGCTATAGTCGTGTGTTAGGGCGCTGGGCGCTAGACGCCACGATCTTGTGAATTCACGCTGTTTAAAACCATCAGTCACACATTAGAAGTTTCAACTTACAAATCTTACAATTTAGATTCTAGGAAACGTTGAGAGTCGCGATTGAAAATAATTATTTCCTACTATGGAGAAAATAGGTTTGAATAGGATTTAAATTTGAAGATGCTAATATTTTTGGAGGTGTAAATATTGATAGAGTTTGTTCAGCCATCATTTGCCGTTACGTCATAATCGGTGTCGTGTTCTGCTCTTTTACGTTTGTTTTATATTAGTTGAATGTTATTTTACACTTAACATCTAAATTATAATCAATGACATATGTTAAGAATTGTTTACAAAATATGACAACTAAGCTGTAAAGAGTGACAAATAAAATTTTGGTCGACATTTGTTAAGAAATACGTTAATGACATCATAATTCCGTCTCACCCCTTTCATGAATGAGAGATCAAGATGGACAATGTATGACCTAACGGCAAAGGATGGTTGAACAAACTCTATTGTTCAATCTCTCTATATATTTTAATAGATCTTCTTTTGTCTACTATAATACTTTTCGGGCATTTTAAAGCGACTTGGCCGAATTTAGATACTTGGATACAAATTATGATAGTTTAATTATCTCATCGGTATTTTGATTGTTTAATTTCAAACAATTATTGAGCGTGGAACAAACAAGCTAAATACAGAGCTTTTCAATGCAAACTATCTACAACATATAATTGTTGGATTCTCATCTACAAGAGGATTACAAAAATGTATAATATACATATACAATACAAATATTTAATGATTTCATTATCACATACATCTGTATAGATTTGATTTGTTGGTATTTTGTTTTAATAAATAAAAATAGTGTATTTTAAATTTAAACAGTGTTTTATTTTCATAAAATACCTAATAGCGTTTTCGATTGATATAAATACCCAAGTAGCAATTTGAATTCTAGAAGGTTTGTATAAACAGCTACAAGATATGTCTTACAGGATACTAAAATTCTTATAACAGTCTACAAAACAATTAAATGATCCTTATACAACTAAAAAGGGTTCATTTTTATACAACTGTTTGGGTGTATAACAGTTCTATTAAAAGTTTATGAAAAATAGCAAAAATAATAATTTAAATATATTTTAAAAAGCCCGCTACTTCTAGCAGCAGCGCTGGAGCGACAGGTTGAATAACTAAAATGACATTAATATTATTCAAGAAAGTAAGCCATCAATTTTTTTTATTGGTAATTTATGATTAGATAATTTGTTGTCAGAATGACTTGCTCTATTGAAATAAAGTTGAAGAAAGTATCAGTAGTTCAACTTAAATAACATCATATTTAAAAATAGAATAACATTCTTGAAGCCTTGAAGCGATACCTACTCTATTAATTTTCCAGACTGCTTTTTTTATTTTAATTAGATACAATGGCGTATTTTTATTTTTATAAGGTTTCATTTTCAATAGATATTTCGTCACATTGACAATGATAACAAAAATAAGTTTCGTACTAAATATAATGCTGAAAGCGCGTTAGATATACATTCTGTTTGGCTAACCTGTATTTTTATTTTCGTCTGTCTCTAATCATATTAATTTATTTGCCAATATGTCGAGGATATAATGGCAGATATGAGCGTTAGCGCAAATAGAATCTAATTTCCTTAAATCTGCGTTCAATCATTTCACCATCTGTATGAGGGTAAATAATTATTACATTAAATTTGATTTCTGAAAAAATAAATGAGAATTAATAACAAAGATAACAAGCATTAGTTTAATATACAGTGTGTATTCCCAAAGTTGTCTGCGATACGACAAATAATACAAGTTTACAAACTCGGAACCCATCTCTAGGAAAATATAAAATAATAAAATAACAAACATTTCGGTTTTGTTTCAATGTTTACCGTATTAGAAAATCCATATTTAAGGACTATAATTGTTGTGGAGAAAGTATTGTATTCCACTCTAGTGTTAAAGAATATTTTATCTACTTCAATAGCTTATCAAAAAACTCTACTTTACGTGGCTTATCATATTTTTCCAGCAAAACATATTTTACATTTATGTTTGAAGTACGGCCGAATTCAAACAATGTGTAATAAATCCTTTTGGGATAATGTTTTACAACAGGCATTGTCCCTTTACGCTCTGTTGATGGATGCCGTTCCATTTATTTCGAGCTTAGTTTTTGTACAATTACTTCAGCATTCACTGTTCTTCGTAATTTGAAGCTTATATTCTTGTTGAAACAAAAACTGAAATCCCAATTCATTCCAGAACTGATTTATTTGTCTGTGGCTTAGAGTTATTCAAAAAGTAATGTACCCACTTTGTATATTTATACAGAGAGTTCTGTAGTTCTGTCCGGAGTTGGTGATTTGGTCCCCAAATATGACCTCACAGATATTTAGGAGGTAATTTGGTCCCCGTGGCCGGCAGGTATAATATTCCGTTAAGTATAAGTAATCTGGTCCCTATAGGATAAACATATTATACCTATATAGTTTCTCTAAGTTGTGTAAGTACGCTAAGTACTCAAGGGGTACTTTGACAAGTATAACGCAAAGACTAGTATCTAAATAATAGAGAGAAATAAAACAAAATTTTTATTTAGTTTTTATTTACTAAATGTTATTAAACGATGCAAATGTCAAAATTCGATACATTTGAATGATACACATGCTAGAAAATAAAGTCTGTCTATCTCACCGCTTTGGTATAAATGATATTTTCAATAAATTTCTGGCGATTTCTAACACTAACGGGTTTTAAATGTAAACTTTGCAATTTAACAAGAGTTTCAATTTGAAATTCATATAATTTTTCAAGAAATGTTATTAAATTAGGATGTGCTTTGTATAAAGAGTCATTGAATGTTCGATGAAAAGCTTCGCACGCATTTTTTGTCCGAGTTAGATCTGCTGAATTTTTGGCCCACATTGTCGGCGGAAAATGAGATTGGTCATCAATATAGTTTTCGATCAAATAATCTGAATACGTTTCCAACCTTGTATCGTCCGGTCTGTTTTCATTTAATACGAATGCAATGCAATCACCGACTTCATCAGGATCCAAATAAGTTAGACCAAAAGTTGACCGTAACCAACGGCCTATATCACTGTTCGCGTCATTGTATTCCGAAAGTAGGCCAATTGATTCAATTTTTCGAAACTATGCCTGGGCAAGATGGAACCGGCAACCAATTATTTCGGCGGAAGGCTACACTTAACGAACCGCTTTATGAATACCCATCTCAAAATCACACACAACTTGATTGATTGCTAAAACAATATTGATTTCGGAACATCCAGAATCATTAGAAATAGTTTTTTGTACGTCTCGGATGTCTTGTTTGGTAAAAGACAAACCAACGTGGTATGTAATGTCCGCTTAAAAAACCATGAATAGTGAACATTTGACAAAAATATTTGGTACAGAAATCAAATGTACCGTCAACGTAGATGCGTTCTGATTTTTCCAGAGCTTCGAGATTTGTTGTGCACGTAAAAACAATAATATTGCTTGGCAATCAATTGATAAAAAGATATTGTTCGTCTTGAGAAGTTCTTACGTTGATCGAATTCAATACTTGATGTACGTCGTTAATATTCGTGGGAAGAGCGGGTATTAACTTACGTCGACTATTATACATATTTTTTCTTATGTACTCGACATCTTGAGTTGTCAAAGTTACTGGTAGATTTTCTTTCAATGCTGAGCGAATAATTTTTGATGGTTTTTCGGAAACATCTTCAACAGCTTTTCTTTTGCAGGAAGCAGAAACTATTTGCCTATTCAAGGTAGAAATATCTGCAGGATGGCAGTGTTACGACGAAGATTTGGTTACACATATTGCACTACATTCACCGAGTGTATAAACTGTTGGTACATTTCCAACAAGTTTCAATTCAGTTTTCAATTTTTTATGTACCTAAACTATACTTGTAGTTATCGATTACAAGTAAATTTTTGCCACGAATACTTTCAATAATTTCTACTTTCATAAAGCTATTTTTCAACACTTTCAGCTCAAATTCACTGATAATTCAAGGGGTTGTTATTTTTATCAAGTACCTGCCTTATCTCAATTCTAAGAACAACATTTAATTGTATTTTCATTACGGGGGCGAAATTACTGGTCGGATTAATTTAGGGCCCGTTCTGTCGTTAAAAATATGGACCTTTTTTTCGCATTACGTTTACTAAGTGTCAAATCAAAAATGAAAAATTAATATGCTAAAAAGCTTGCATATTCTTTTGTTGTTATCTGAAACTCTTAAAAGGCAACACTCGTAGTGGAATTTGTGTATAATTAAATTTGTAATCCATCTAGTTCGTTTGCCATAATCCATAGATGGGTTTTGCTTAATTGTAACACTATATTTTGCGGACTCCCAAGACTTCTAATATTTATTTTTAAGTATTCCACGGCACGTAATTGTGAATAGATTTTCAACTTTAAACAAACTTTGAAAGCAACAACTTTGGAGTGAAGAATATTTCACAATATTTCGTTGGCTCGGCGTCTGGTATTAAGGATTTAATGATAGAAAGTTTTTAAATCTTTCATTGTACAGTATACAGTAACAGATCCGTATTGGGTAAAATTTATATCAATTCACAGGATCTCTAGAGAGATATAGCAATTTGAATATTAAAAATGATCTTAGAATTAGGGAAATATATCATTCTGTCATCTGTCAGTTGATCGCAGACAAAAATTAGTAATACTTTTCACTTATTTAAAAAAAACCACAAACCTTCACTCAAACTTCACATTAAAAAAGTGTAAACATCAATTTTTTTTCATTTTCCAATAAAAAAAATGAAAAATAAACCTATGGGGGATAAGACCCTTACCAGACCTGAACTAATCAACCTACACAATAGCTTCAGCTCGTTCAAAGAAGGATGAACAAGACGTAATACAAATTCATCAGATAATTATATTCCAATTAAATTAAAGTGGGACGAGAAGCCCTCCAACAAAGCAAAACGAAAATTTCCAGTAAGGCTCTTCACACAAACTTAATTTATTAACTTTGCTAGATCGTATTATGGAATAATTAATGTAATTATAATAGAAACCAAGAAAATTGGTTGTTCAACAAAAATTAGGTGATTTTTCCGAGTACTTTGTTTCTTATCCACAACGATACAAATCAGAGCCTGATTTACAATTCCTGACAGATACGCAAATTCACTGGTATAGTACATTCAATAGCCTTCTTGGTGTGGGTCATCGTTTGTGACGTATATCCGGGTTTTGGGTATGTTGCCGCTACGAAAGGTACGTCTGCATCCTATTTTGAGCGAGGTAAAATCTCCCGATTGATAGGTCGCGCTTGCACTTAATCTAAACGTTAACTAATCAAATTTTTTAGGTCAAAGATTAGGGTTAACGTTTGTTATACATTTAATCGGTTCATTATTGTGATATTTTGATTAGGATTAATCACAGACCTGCCTTTTTTCCATTTCTTCTTAAAAAGACATTAACAATCGAAGACGCACACCAAAAAGGTTATTAAATGAACTCTAGCTCGTACATTATAAAAACCGTTTTCCATGACGTTTGTCACAATCGGACTATGTTGCCAAACACTTTTTTTGTTCAAAAGGAGCACCACCTCAGCCTCCTGGACTTATTGTGGATACTCCTAGTGCTCTGACTACAACCTATTCAGCCAATCCGTTCCCTGTATTTATTAGCTCATACAGGTTCTTTGCTGGTTGGTTGTAGAAGTCTTTTGGAGTCATTTGGGTTCTGCCATACAGTTTCTGCCTTCTGTGGTCCAGCGACTCACAGTTGCATAGTATATGCAGAGCTGTTTCGGTATCCTTTTTGCATCTTCTGCATGTAAGGTCTCCGTTATACAGCCCTATTTTTTTTAGGTGCTGTTTCTCCGCTACTAGCTGTGAAGTTGACAATTATTGCTTCTTCTATCCAACTGAGCAGTTAGGCAACCCAAATCACGTGACCTAATATGGTGTCTGCGGGCAAACAATTGTCTTAAGTGTCATAAGAAAGCATTTAGTACGTGGTGAATAAATTGTTTAAACGGCATTATCTCCAAAGTTGTGTGAATTTGTGATTGTTGATAGACTTTTTAAGATGCAGAGTGATTATTTAAAGACATTATTGTTGCAAAATCCAGATATTGGCAAGAGATAAGCTGAAAATCCAATTTGTTTGTTTCCTAGATGTGAAGTGAAATATTTGTTTATAGATATCAAACGAAGCTAACAAATCTGTGGCTTAAAACCGCTGGCACTGAAAAAAATTTTACAGCATCCCTGTTGGAACGACTTCCACAACCAACCACAAGGCACGTAGTTGGCATTTTTTCGTATTAAAATGTAATAATACCACTATAAGTCCTAAATAATATAAAAAGGCACAAAAACAACAATCCCACAAAATTTAAATAAACTTTTCAACAGCACAATAATATAACACCAACAAACTATTTGCCCCCAGCCGCCATATTGAATTTGTTTTGAAAGGTCATTGGAATGACTAGTTGAATTTCTTTACTACAGGATAATAATTTTCTATTATTAACCTAGGTCAATAATGGACAAATTCAAATATTTTGAGAATTCAGGGATAGTAGGTAGTTCAACAAAAACTTGTGCAACATAATTTTGTATACCCAGGAGATTGTCTTTAACATATTTGCTGCTTGAAATTACCTATCAAGATAAAATTATTTGAATAAAAATGCCATGACTGATGACATAACGAGTACGTTCATAATATATCGAAATCTGACAGTGTACTTGTCAGTCAGACGACGGAGTAAACGCTTCTCGTGGTGCGTAGTAGTAGTGGAAAAAATTGTATATACACCATGGTGTTGAAGACATTTAGAAACCTCGCACCTTATTCCACTCGTGGCAAAGCCTCTCGCGAAATAATCTTGGTGCTCGGTCAATAAAAATAGTCTTCACCACCTTGGTATATATATACTACACATATATATACTAATATACTACACGGAAAAAAAAGAATCGTTGTATCAGGTAAAATTTATTTGGATCAATTAAATTAAAGTGTCATATATGCACGACAAAATATTATTTTGGAGTAATTAAAATAATTTCTTGGTTTCAATGCAGGTTTAAGATACAATTATTGCTTCAACATAGTGAATATTTTGTTGAAATGAATCTGAAAAATGATCAAATCAATTGAAAAAAATAATGATTTAGTCAATTTTTTTTGTTGAATAAATTATAATAAATGATCTAATGAACAAACGTTATCATCATATCAATTTTTTTTTGCTTGGTTCGAAACAAATTTTGGATTCCGGTGAAGAATTATGTTGTTAAATTGAATAACAAAATTATTAAATCAACGAAATTCATAAGCAAATCAAGAAAATTAATTGCTTGCGGTAATTTTGAGAATTTATCCGATAAATTAAATATTTTAGTTGAAAAGTATAATATGTTGATTGAACTTGAAATGCAATCAGTTTGATCAACTGATTGCTAATTTTAATATAAAAATTAAGTTGACATAACATAATGAGTGCTATAAAAAAGAAAAGTTAAATATACCTCATAGCATTTTATTTAAAAAGAAAAAACAATAACAAAATAAAATATTAATTTTCTAAAACATAAATTAAAACTTCCACTAACTGCATTTCTTTTCAACCTCAATAACTTTTTCATAAATTGGAACCAATCCACTTGCAAATTCACTATATCAGGGAAAATCAAATCATAATATATGTTGATCTACAAAGAAGTAATAATAAAAATAAATAGAGTTTAATGAATGTTCTAAAAAAGCATAAAGGGAATTCTTGAATTTTCCAATATAAATATACGAAATGCAGCCCCAATGAATGTATCACATGCCCCTTTCTCAAACACTGAATTTAGGTAGCACTATATAATATTACGCTTAGAATTAACAATTTGCAAGTTAATGATGATGAATATAACAAATTTAAAGTGAAGGTAATGACACATTACCTTACATTTCCAATTAGGTAGGTTAGGTTAGGTAGGATTATAGCAAAGTACCGTAACTTTGTAAAAAAGACATTAGGTACTTACTGTTTAAAACCGGGTTTAATCTCAGTTTAAATTCATGTTTCGTTTTCGTTTTAAGATACAACTGATACAAGACAAACTACCTATTATCTTAAAACAAAAATGAACATTTTTTCGGAAGAAACGAAATAATATAATATTTGTAAATAGAATACATAATTATATTTACCTGAAAAATACGCTAATCCAGAACAATTTCCAGACGATAGGTTATCACTCACCTAACGATCTAACTCCTATCTTAAAACAATATAAAATGAAGAATGAAGTGAAAACGTTGTGATAAATAGAAACAGGACAATCTACTAAGCAAGAAGATTTTGAATGAATCAGATAATCAGTCGATACAAATATGAAATTATTCCGATTGAACTATTGCATCTATTGAAACAAACAAGAATAAATAGTTCAAATTGACTGTTGAAATTGGTTACTTCAGTGATTTTAAGTTCCAAACCAATTCATTTTTTGTTTTTTACAATATAGTGTACGTGCTTGATTGAAAAGCAAATATTAAGGTTGAATTAATATTATAATTCGCTTGAAAGGAGTTGAAAAATGCTTCATTTAAAAAAATTTATTTTGAACCGAGCGAATTCACTTGTTTGAGTCAACCAAATATTATATTTGAGTTAATAATATTATTCGCTTAAAGCAAGTTAAAATATATTTCATTTGACAAGTGTATGTTTGAATCAAGCGTGTTCATTTGTTTGATTTGAATGAATCATTTTTTTGAGATAATATTATAATACTTTGATGTAAATTAGGAAATAAGTACTTGACTTGATAAGTCCATTTTTGGTTCAAGAAATTTCTAGGATTAGGTCGACAATTCCATTTTGTTTCGGCAATTTTAATATTTCCTTGGACGAATACATTCAGTATTTGATATGAATGAAATTTAATCGAGTTAATCAAATAAAAGTGACTAAATAAATTTAGTTGATATAACAAATATTTTTTTTCCGTGTATTACTATTGATTTCCCATTTTCCAAGTATTAAGCTATAGTAAAAAGGCGATTTTAATAATTTTCATAAAATCCAACAATGACTTTTTAGATTATATTGTCGATAATATGAAAATACCTATATTTTTTGTTATCGTGTTTATCGCCAACACTTTAGCCGCTAATTTCCCGTTGCGAAGGTTTCTCCATTACCAATATAAGTTTCAGTTGTGTTTGCGGAAAACTCCAGCTGATAAATCGAACTGTTTTCCATAAAATTGAAACGTGAAACAAAAAACGTCTGTTAACCACTTATAAATACAATATAAATAAACTAGAGCGAGCAGAAATTGGCAGTCTCCCCATGAGTTAAATTCTAGATTATATTTTCACCAAATTAAATCACAAACTCTACGAACTAACTGAATATATTTAATATGCGGTAAGGAGCTTAGAAAAGATAATAATGTCCCTCGTAAGAAACTCTCAAAGTTGTAACAGATATACAGCCAGAAATGTAATACTCATAAAATCGGGTCGAGCTGAGCCTCATATTTTTATCTGAAACTTTTAATAGGGTAGTAAAATGAATAAATGAACATTTCTATCCTCAAAGCTGTCAATATTTAACACACATAAAATGTAAGAACTAGATCTTTGAGATCTATTACGATCTTATGAATCTGATAGGCGAGATAATTGATTTTTTCTATTATTTGCGATAAACTGTATTTTAAAAATGCGGTTTTCAACTTTTCCGTGTAATTAATATTGATGAAGAAAGAATGATATATACAGGGTCAGGATTACTTTCTCTCTTATAGATGCAGAAAAATGATATGTACGACAAAAAGGGGTCTACTTCCTGACATCGTAAAACTTGTGGTAGAGCTTGCGGTAGCTTGTTGATATAGACTGCATATAAGAGACTTGACAAAGCTTGACAACAAAAGAGGTTTGAAAAAAACTCATGAAGGAAGAAAGGTAGCATCAGGAAATCCAAATGGTAAGCTGGACAAGAATATTAATTAGGTATGTCAATAGTTGGATGAAGTGTAATATCAAGAGCACAGATTCTTATTTCAAGAAATTTGTATATGGACACAGAACGTTCAGTTAATTTGAAAAAAAAAATTAGGTATTATACAGACGAATGTATCTATTGCAGAGAACATCACTTTTCCCAGCACAAAATAGTTCAGTGTAGCAGTGCCCAACTAGCAAAATGGATTTCTAAGAGGACTGAATTGTTGTATAATAGTCGAATAGCGTTGTTTTAAGGACTTTTCATTTCTATTAAGCCTTTTGTTGCGATAATTTTGTTTTTTCAAAAAAATTGTTGTATTAAATGATTCTATAGTGACTTTTACAATATATGCTATAACGCATTATACGATCATTTCTTTCAAAATGATATAATACCTTATAAGCCAATTTATACAATATCAAAAATAACATTTTATAAGACTTTTATACCTATTGTATAAGAGTTCTATAATATACTATGTAACTAACAGCTACATTATAAAATAGTTACTTAAGCTTGTCTTATTGAAGCTGTATAATGTTGTATAATGAATATTGTATAGCATTCAATTGCGTTGCATTATAAAACACTTTTTAGTTGTATAGTGCCTAAATATTCTTCGTTATAAAACAGTTATCGTATACCATTCCATTTTACAATAAAAAATTGTTTAAGGCATTTTTTGGGATAAAATTGTTGTTTTATAAATCGCCATGTTTAAATAAGCAATTCTTGTACCGCTTTCGCCGCCATTATGAGCAATTGAGTTGGAAACATGAAACTATATTGAAAAATGTGACTATCATTATTTAGAGAATTATATTGTGAAATAATATTCATATGAAGTGATAAACTATTAAAGTCATAAAAAAAAGTATTTTAGGATATTCTATTTTATAATTTTTTTTAAGTATCTACTTGAAACTTAACCAGAATTGAAGCGCTTCATTCTCTTGCCAAATATATACCCATAATCTATCAGTAAAATTTTCGGCGCATCAAAATTTGTGCTATTAAACCATCCAAATGAAATTATAATTTTTACTATCGATGTCCGCCCAAGCGGCCCAAGTCGTTTTGATAAGTCTCCATTTCTACAAATGAAATGTATGATGCACGTTCAAATTGAAATATAATTTGGTTCTGATATTCTTCACTAAAAAATGAAATGCTCTTATAAACTGCTAGATGACAAAATGTTTCCATTGTGCTCGAAATAACATCATTATAAAAAAATATATTGCATTATACAACCATTTTGTAAGACCTTCATAGTGCCGCTTCAATCCCATTTTATAGTAGCTGTATAAATGATTATAAAACAGTCATAATGTAAGAGTTGTATAAAGTTTTAGTAGAAATGTTATACAACCAAAAAGTTGTATAAAAATGGGCCCTTTTCAGTTGAATAAGGATCATATAATTGTTTTGTAGACCGTTATAAGAATTTAAGTATCCTATAAGACATATCTTGTAGCTGTTTATATGAACCTTATACTTAGAATTTAAATTGCTACTTGGGTGGGCGAGTGGAATTGGTTGAAGCACAGCACAGCAATTGCTGGGGACAATGGATACTGGGAAGTATGGATTAAGATGCTGGAGCGCAGAGGTAATTGGAAGACGATACAAGACTATACAAGACTATACGAGAAAGGTTATGAGAGTAGAAGAAGCAGAATAGCGAGGCCACGAAACTAGAGGAAATACAACTAGAAAGAGTTTTGAGTAGACAAACGAGTGGTTTTAGCTGGTAAGTATATTTTTCCACTACTAGTTGACAATTATTGCTTCTTCTTCTAGCCAACCAAGAAGTTGAATTTCTCTATTAGTGGTTAATAATTTTCTATTATTAACCTAGGTCAATAATGAACAAATTCGAATATTTTGATGATTCAGGGATAGTAGTTCAACAAAAACTTGAGCAACATAATTTTGTATACCCTGGAGATTATTTTCAACATATTATTTGCTATCAAGATAAAATTATTTGAATAAAAATGCCATTAGTTTAAAATTCGCGCTCAACCGAAAATGACTGATGACATAACGAGTACCTTCATAATATATCGAAAACTGACAGTGTACTTGTCAGTCAGACGATGGGGTAAACGCTTCTCGTGGTGCGTTTGTGAATTATTTTTAATTTTTGTATTAAATTTGGTTAGGAGTGGAAAAAATTGTGTATACACTCGATGCAAAATGAAGCGAGGGTGATGCTCTACTACTGATAGTTCTCTGACTGGGCGACTTTTGAAAGGGCACTGTTTCACATAGATATCAGAAAGGAACTTACTCCAAGCCTTGAAAATTTTCTGATCATCACAAGAGACAACCTTAAACGGTGATGGTTTGGCCCTAGCACTTTCCACGACACTATTCCACTCACTAGGTAGCTCCACTCGAGTTTTTTGTCGCACTCTAAGTACGAATGTCCCCGAACAGGAAACACGAGTTTTAGTCTTTTTGTAAAATGTACAATGTAGTGAATTAATCGAAAAATCGTGTAGTTTTTATT
>CAJUYI010006733.1:0-13214 GCA_910591695.1 Galerucella pusilla
GAACCGTGACTTTAGTTTGGCTAGGTCAAGGCTCGCCTGCACATTCTGTAGTAGTAGTAGTAGTATTCATGGAGCTATCCAACAACATTGTCAGAAATTGTTGACCCCTATTTTCAAATTAACAACAATTTTACAGCATGTTCCAATACGCCGTGACAGATCAAAAAGAAATTTGTTTTACTAGGACACCCTATATATAACTTCAAATTTGAATTATGCTTGATTTCACTAATGCAATGACAACTTTCAATTACCAATATAAAATACAGGGTGATTTATTTTTTAAAAATTGTGAAACCGATGTATTCGAGTTTGACTTCGCCCTGTATACGATTTCTTAGATATGGAGACTGTCTACTGAATTGATATATTATTTCTTATTTATAATTTTCAGTACCGTTTTAAAATTTGATATCGGTCTATCTAGACCTTCTGCAAAATATTGCATTAAAAAACTGCAATTGCAATTGCAACAAAAGTAATTGTCCTATTGTACTAGCTCTACGTATACAAAGGACTTGTTTTCTACGATGTTTTAACGCTATAACTTAAAAAATACCAAAGGTATGAGTTTTTGAAAAATTACTAGATTACAGACGTCGGTAAGTAAATTACTCACTATTATTCACAACCATTTATGCAATGCTGTCATCACTAACGTCATTGAAGGCTAGAAAGTGTCATATTACATACCTGTACTCACTTCTAGCCATCTAAAATAATGTGATCGTTAATATTATCTATTTTAGGTGAATATTTTTTTATTTGAAAATATAACACATTGATGAATATTATAATACCTATTTCTGGAGAGGTACAATCCATCAATTCTTCATCGGAGGACATTTTTCTTAATGTATTATTTGCGAACTTAATATCTATCCGACTTTATCTGAGATGTACTTACACATAGATTCAAAAGTTTTGCATCACCTTCTTCGGATGCGAAGGAATTTTTTTGCGATAACAATTTTTTGTTGGCTTGTTTATCAATGTTTACCATTTCAATATGTTCCATATTTTTTGCAATATACAGATGTTTACAGTTTTTTTTGTAAGATAACATTTTTAGTGTGATCATTTTAACATTCGAGGCATTTGATTTTTACAATTTTAAGTGCAAACATGAATCGTCAAGTCATAAGTGAGATTGACCGTGCAAGGATAGTGGCTTCAGATTTAGAAGGTCATTCTCAAAGGTTCGTGGCAAACAGAGTTGGCGTTTGGCAAAGTGATGTGTCTCGTGTATGGAACCGGTATCTCCAGACCAATTCTCTTCGTGATAGACCTAGAAGCAGTAGAATGCTTGTAACTAATCAGCGGCAGAACCGCTATATTTACTTAACTATCCGAAGAAACCCGACCATGGCAATACCAGCACTCCAAAGAGATATGAGACATGCGTTGGGAGTTCAAGTATCGATCTCGACATTACGAAGACGAATACATGCGACTGGTTTGAGGTGTCGCCGACCAATAAGAGTGCCCAGACTACAACCTGAGCACAGAGTTCGCCGACTACAGTGGGCAAAAGAACACGCGGCCTTGCCTGAAGAATTTTGGAATTCGGTGTTTTTTTTCGACGAGACAAGGATTTGTTTTGTACCAGATAGCCATCGAATGCGTGTGTGGCGGGATCCAACGAGAGTTGCTCAGCTTGCCCATGCTCGCCCCGTGCTGCCCTTCAGAGGAGGAAGTGCTATGTTTTGGGCTGGTATCATGTTAAATGATCGCACAGAATTAATTCATGTGGAGGGAACGATGACTGGTGATAGTTATCTCAGAGAGATTCAACATCCTCACGTGAGACTATGGCGCGCAGCTGTTGGCAATTCCTTCGTTTTTATGGACGATAACGCCGAACCTCATCGGACCAGAGCTGTAAATGAGTATCTTGAAACTGAAGGTGGCAGCACGCAGAAATCCACCCAGGAGTGTACAAGAGCTTCTTCATGCGGCCCAAGAAGAATGGCGAAATATTCCTCAACAGCATGGGCAGGCGACTTCAAGCTTGCATAAAATCTGGAGGTGGAAATACTCTTTATTGAAAGTTCTCATGCAGGTTCTCACTTAACCTTTTCTTTAAAGAGAGTCAATTTGTATTTAATTTATTCAATTTCTAATAATACTTTTTATGTTTAAAGCAAGTTTATTATTGGATAATAAAAATTTTTGACAAATATACACGTTTTTTTTATTGAAACTAATTATTTGATTAATCTCTGATCCATTTATAATGAACACATTTTCTTTTTTCGGAGATTTAGGGTGATGCAAATGAATCTATGTGTAGAATAGTATACAAACCTCGTTAGAAAGTTTCATTCCTGTCTCGAGATAATAGCTAACCTCTCGACATCAATGAAGCTCTTCCCACCTCAGTGCGTACTATTTTCTACCAGCGTGCGGAAGAGTCCACTTTTCCGCACTAATTGTAGTGTTGGAATAGTCACTTTTCCGCACTAGTCACTTATTGCGGAAAAGTAATCTTTTAAAGTTTTTAAGGAGTATACTGACATTTGAATATTTAAAATTAACTCAATAAATTAATACCACATAGCCTATAAGAAAATTAATTTTTTGTGACAAAAATGTATGAAGCTGATTTATTTGAGAACTGCAGGAGATAGGTATGGGGAATAGTAATACATATCGATAGTGGGCAACGTATTCTTCTAAAATAAATAATCACATACAGGGTGTCCCATTTGAAAAAAAGGAATTACGCGAAGATTGTGGATTCCGTTCTTATTCCAATTTTGACAGCACCCTGTATAATAAAAAAGGTAACTTCACAGTGTAAACGATAAAGCGGTATATGGTAAATAGTTCCTGGAAAATTTAAACTTTTATTCAAATTACATTAGAGGATATTGAATTTTAGGTACATGGTAAAAAAGTGTCATAACAACTCAAAAACTGTTCAAAATAGCTGGTATAGGGAAGTATTGACAAAAAATATTCAGAATAACGTAAATATTTCTAGCATTGAAAAATTTACAGGGTCTTTCATTAAAAATTACGAAATTTTGTACAACTTTCGGTATAGCCGGAAGTAGAATGGTGACGGCAATATTTTCATTGGATAGCTCATTATTCAAAACCTCCTTCATGCAAATTTTCATAATGCAGATACCTTTAGTTCTCGAGATATTTCTAATTGACCGTTTATCTGCCGCACCCTGTATAGATATTTGTATGGTTGTAGTTTACAAAATGACTGAAAAATTAAGTAATTGATTAGAGTTCTTTTATAATGACCTCTTCCTGCCAAGTTCCCATCACCACTGCTGCAACAATTAGTGCAGACAAAGTAGTGAAAAACGAAAATCTGACTTCATTAAACAGAATTTTAGCCTCTGCAATTAACTTGCAGAATACTACAAATTGCACGTTCAATATATTAATATTAATAATAAATAATTTGTTGATATGTGTTTGATGATAAATGTTTCTATTGGGTTTTTCTCCGCACTCTAGTAGAAAAAATAGTACACCTAACACGTGAGTGAAGTGAGTTTTCCGTACTTCTTAGGTAAACAACTATTACATGATGACATAGTCCGTTTTCTATTAGAATTTTTGTCAAAAACTCACTATTCTGGTTCTCTATCATTGAGTGTCCTATTCAAAGATACCACCCATTCTTTTTTCTTTCCACTTCAACTGTTGGAATGTCTGTTTTAATAGCTTCGCCTTCCATACATTTTTAATGGATCTTTTGTTTTTCCACAATATTAAAAGCTTGTGATATTCTTTGAAATGTTTCGCGTGTAATTTCCACACCTCGTTTTATATTTTATGTCGTCGAAAGGCTTCGATAGATTCAGTGAAACAAATCACGTTTTTTTTTTTGTCAAATAAACATAAATCTGGATTCCTGCAAACTCGCGCGGAATTGAAGTTATTTTTATGGATGTGTGGCACATATCCGGACCTAAAACAACAAGATGTATTAAGCTGGAATTGACCGTCGATGCGCGACGTTTGCATTTTCTCAATAGGAAAATACGTGAAAATTATTCAGTGAATTTCAATCTGTTGAACGTGGTCGGATGGATTTTTGCTATTTTTCAATATTTTTTCAACCAAAAAATATTTTTTAACAACACCGCTTTTTTGTTGGTCTTTTCATTGTTAGCGGAAATCGAAATTCGCAGACTGGTGATTTGTATCATTTATTCCATAAATTATTGATTCATGTGGTTGTTAACTGCAAAAGGATGCTGTGAATTTAATTTTTTTTTCAAATCGGCTTTTCATGAATATTGTTTGTACTAGTGGCTTGTACCATCAAGCATTATATATTTAGATCAAGCTTCCGGCACTGTTGATCATGAGCTGAATATTGGTATGTATGTTCAAATACCGTGGTAAAATTTTATATCGGTTATATTTTATAACGCAACCAGATATACTGCATAATTTTGCATTGAAAAACTGCTATTACAACTGCAACAATAGTATATTTTTATCCACAGGGGTTTTTTTCCGTTATTTAACGTCGGTCTATTTCTGCGACTGAGGCTAATTACCGACGCCGGAAGCACTCTACCCCGAACCAGAAATTTTGGCGAACCCACTAGTGATCCAACAAGTTCTTCAACGAGCCCAAAATCCATGGACTCGGGACCCCTGTTGTACGTCTCCTCCGAAAGACGGCATATCTACATTATACCTCGTGCTCATTGGTATAATGCCTGCGAGCTGTGATATGCTAGTCCGCTGAAGGCTGTACGGGCTTTATACCGAGCCCTATACGTTGGTTTTCCCTGGTTTTCCCATCACCATGTTCGACACTGCTTGAATGTAATTATCGCATCAAACGCGTTCCACTACAGTGCTGGGTCGTCGCCAATTCACCAAGGTTATGATGACTTTTATTATTGACCCAGCGAAATAAGGTACGAGGCTTTTTCACCATCGTGGTGTATATACAATTGTTTCCACTACTAGAAAAAAATCAATGACCATTGATAATATACATTATTTCAATGCTAAAATATTACTTATCAAAGGATCCTTCATGGAAAAACGGGAAATATAAACTCCTACATTGTTGTTTTTACAATTTAAACACACAGCAATGAATGACCATTATTCTTATAGTTTATAATCACCAATATCATGAGCAGCGAATTAACGATACCAATTATGCGACCCCACCCAAAAATGTCACAAAACGTGGGTTTAGTTTTACTATGAACTTTGAACACATGCGCAATTAAAGTAAAAAAACAAATTACATCGCTATTGAGTTCACAACACAACACCTTGATTTTAAGAGTTATGCCTGTACACCGCAGCGCTCACAAACGCACCACAAGAAGCGTTTACCCGTCTGACTGACAGGTACACTGTCTGTTTTCGCTCCTTGCCTTATGAACGCACTCCTTATGTCATCAGTCTATGACCATACACATATATGTTAAAAAAAGAGTCAGGGTGGTACAAATCGTTTAAAAAAAATAATTAATACTTTGCGGCGGTATAGCGGTCATTTGGAACCATCAGAAAATTGTGATATGGTGATTTCCGTGAATGGCTACACGACGATGATTAGCTATTGTAACAATTAGGTTGAGCGTTGGGCGCCAATTTTGTTACCTAATATTTATTTAAAATAATAAGGCAAGATAAACTGCAACGGCGGCTCAATGTGGAGAGCACTTCGGGTGTGAATTCGTAGACCAAACTAATATCAATTCAGGGAGTAGTCTTACCGGTTCGCGGGTAATCCTACTTTATTTAAGTTATTGAAGTTATATTGAAGTTAATGAGATAATAAATGAAGTTAAAAAACGAAATGAATTTAATAAGTTAATAAATCAAGTTAAGAAATGTGATTAAAGTTAATCAAGAAAGGTAAGTGGGCGCCACCCTGAAAAATATTAGTCGACTTGTTTTTCACCTCACAACTCTCTATCAACAAACCTGGAAATGTTGGAAGGGAAGGAATATGAACAACGTTGTTAAATTTACTTACAAGTAGTATAATGACTTTAAAAACTATTATCAGAGTAGAAAAAATAAAAAAAATATTGTTGTTGTTTGTTGAAGCACGTTGGTTTAAAATTGGTTCACTTGTTACTTTCCTTAATTTTCCACGTGTCTGATGGAAACTACTTCGTCCGGAATTGGCAGGTACAAAGTTCAGGTACAACTTCCAGGTACAAAGTTCCAGACTGTTTTGTGGTCTCAGGTACGAAATCTCAGGTACTCAGTAAGTGCTAAGAAAGATACATTGTATGAGCAATAGTTACTCTTTTTTTATGTAAAATTCAGGATATCTGCAGTAGGTAATTCGTTTCACAATTGTTTAAGCAATACATTTAAGAACGTGGTTCATAAAAAAAATATCCTGTATTTTACTATTTATTTATTCCCATTCATCAAAGGAAATCAAAGAAATAAAAAAAAACAATATCTAGGTAACATGGAAACTAAATTTTATTTTACTACTTATTTCAACCACAGAAGGCGATAAAGAAAATGTAATGAAAAAATGTAATCCGGAAATATAATATTCTAAGTTGGTATTTAGATTGAATTAATTAGTTAACTAAATATACATATTTTAAAGACTTCAACTATATACATGTGAACCTTTTATCACCTGTATAAGAAAAACTAGAAAAAGAACAAGATAAAAAAAATATCATTTTATGTGTGTATCTGGCGCTTATCACTAGGAAAAAAAATATAAAAGCAAAAATCATAGAAGGAAAAGCATAGACTTAAATGCAACTTACCATTCACATTGAATGCACTTTAGGAAATATAAAAGTTAAATAAAAGATAAATTTTTAAAAATTCAACTGGACTGTTTCATGGTTCACAGGAGAAAGAAAGCTTATTCTCACTACTCGCTATTAAATTGTTGCACTATGCGATGAGCAATCGACATACGTTGTATATTCCTCTCCTGTTCACATGCTCCGCTTCGAGAAATAATTTACATATTAACAGTGTGTTCTCAATTTCTATCTCTCTATAAGAAAGAAGAATTGAAATATTTGACCAATATCAGTGTATACTGAACCTCACCAACGGAGATTATTCGTCGCACATTAAATGTAAAAATTTTGCCTTTCAGCAGTGATCGGTGCTACAGGTTTTCGTCGAGAATCACATGTTGATTAGGAAAAAGGACTGGCTACTCGCCGTCCGGTAGATATTTAAATACTCCAATGATAGTGGTCAAATATAACGTTACACTATGCAAAAATTAGTCTTCTACAATTGTTGAATTGTCTCTTTTTTCATTAGTAATGTCGTATTAATGTCGGTATGGCGGGCTCTAAGTCACACCGGAGAAGTATGACATTATGCTACTGCCTTCTTAATTTTTTATCTTCTATCGGAAAATACAAGTATTTTTGCGGAGACATATATATAATAAACAAGATATATTTGTTAATATATCAATTTTAGTTTACCGAAGATCACAAAAAAAAGGTGGCACATACATGTGCCATATCAACAAATGAAAATGAACACATTCTAAAATCGAGATAAACATCTCTAAATAAACGCAATATAAAAGAAACTATTGTTTATGGTAATTCTCAAAAAGCAGATATTTGGATAAAGGGCTACTTTGCAGGTATTGCACTCGAAGCTTGTTCGATTAGGTCAGGCCTCACATCTTCTCCATCTCGCACTACCTCTGATTATCAAATGATTTTTTTCGTCAACACGTATTTTACCGGCAACAGGAGATAACTGCATTGATGATGGTCCTGGTTTCAATGGTGGCTGTCCATAAGTTACTAACAAATACAAAGTGCCGGAATTCAAGAAGCGGCATGTTTTTGTTTCCACATCCTCTCCATAACAGCCATGCTTGTACACAAGATTGATCTATTGCCCAGCTAAAAAAGGTCACCATCATTTTTCAGTTCTTATTGATGTTCTGTACGTAGACAAGAACTGATCATTCAAATCAACGCCTCCAATATTTTTATAGGAGCCTATGGGTGCAGGCATTTGTATCTGGATTTTCTTTTTTTCACATTCAGAATATCTTTCTACAGTTTTCATGGTTTGACATGAACACAGTTGGATATAGCAGTCACAACGGCATTATCATTCCAACGCACAAGTACTAACTTTTCATCGGTTTTGGAATCCATTGTTCCTCAGTTTGGTCAAATTCACAGAGCTGCTTACCTAGAGCAATATCGAATATGCTCACTGGCACATTCATGTACCACCAATGTTTATCAAAGTATAAAATATTTTTCGGAAAGAAAAGTAAACTTATTTTACTGCAGCATTGTTGTACAATGTATTGAGTATGGGATCAACGTAAAAACTTTTTACTGTGATAATTCAGGCGGACAAAAACAAAGAATATTTACTAGAGTGCAAACACGTTTGGCAAACTGTTGTGTAACGGGTGGTATTTTGACTTATCAATCAAAAACTACTAACTCTAAATTTTAGGAAATATTTCGCAGTGTAAACAACATCACAAAGAATATTCTCGTATATATTCAACAGTAACAAGTATATACAATTTTCAGAAGAATAATTAAGATACGTTAGTACATTTATGTTAAATGGGTTAATGAGTTTTAACGTCCACGCAATTGGGCCGCCGGTGCCATCACCATCTCCCGATCTAAAAAGCCTATAGACTGAAGTGCAGGTCAGTACTACATATACGTTTTGTTGCTCTACATCTATAGTTTTCAATACCATTTGAAAATTTAATATCGGACTATCTACAGTGCATCTAGACCTACTGCAACATGTAAAAACCACAACCACAATTGTCCCATGGTACCCACGCTCACATAAAGTGCATACAAAGGACTTGCTTATCTTTGAAAAAATCACGAATTTTCTAGTTTTTCCGAATTTGCTTCGCTTCTAATTATCCAATCACTCCGCTGAAAATGCGTTGTATTTGTAGTTTTATCCGGTGTGGATGGATTCGGTCCCGGCAGGTCATAGATTAAAATGTGTAAATTTTAATCCCTTTATCTATAGGCGTATTGGGTCCCAATGGTACTTAACTACCTGAAGATATTCTTCGGGGAAATGTACCTCTTTTCGGAAATCCAATCCTCCCTCTTTTTATTGTATCTGAATGTTTAAATTAAATACTATTTCATTCATTGTTTATATTTCATCGAGTGCATTTCATATTTCAGATCAATTTGTCTGTTGTTTTAAACATTTTAAAAATGAATATAAATATTATTTTAAGTGAAAAAGGAAAACAAATGTTAGTGATAAATAACTTTAAATATAGTTTTCAAAAGTGCTTAAAAAGTGGAGAAAGGCGTTGGATATGTACAAATAAAAAGTGTAAATCATATATACTTAGTTTGGGTGAATCGAAAGATATAACTTTGACAAAACATATTGAAGAGCATTGTCATAGCGCAAATATAGAAAAATTGAATCGCCAAATTGTAAGCTCTTCTTGCAAACGCAAGGCAGTTGAAGACTTGTCCGAAAAGCCTGCAAAAATTATTCGTCGTGTACTTCAAGAGAATCTGCCATCAACCATTACAACAAATGACGTAGCAAATATTAGAAGGTATATGTACTGCTCCCGTAGGAAAATGCAGCCGGCATTGCCAAAAAACATCGATGAAACTTTCGATATTTTAAAAAACAAAAACATTGGAACAAATACTGGTGAACCATTTATCTTATTTAGTAATAAAATAGACCAGATCGTTGTATTTTCATGCAAGTCAAATATTGAATTTTTGGGAAAAGTTAATCAAATTTATTTAGACGGCACATTTAATTATTGTCCACAATTTTTTGGCCAATTCTTTACTATACATGGATATTTTAATGGACACTCTACTAGCTTACATATCACTGAGGCAGTTATAGATTTTGAAATAGGTATTCATACTGCTATTCAAAAAGTTTGGCCAAAAGCCCATGTTATTGGCTGTCGATTTCACCTTGCACAGTCATGGTATAAAAAAATACAAAAATGTGGTTTAATATCAATGTACAGCGAGGAATCTTCTGAAGTTGGTAGTTGGCTAAGGATGACCTTTGCTTTAACGTATTTACCTCCTAGGGAAGTGAGTGATTGTTTTATTTTTGATTTGCTTTCAATAGCACCAGACCAGGAAAACATAAAAAAATATTGCGATTATTTAATTGAAAATTATATATCTGAAGAATCTTTATTTCCTCCATCCCTTTGGGCAAAAAATTCAGCGGATCTTACTCGCACTACGAATGCCTGTGAATCCTTTCATAGCCATTTTAATAATTCTTTTTATAAAGCCCACCCGAATATATTTGTTTTTATTGAAAAACTAAAAGAATTTCAAATGGAGACCTATGTTAAAATGCAAAGTACACATATTATGTATAAAACGCGAAATAATAAAATAAAAAATCGCGAAAATTTCATAGCAAAAAAAATTGACGAATATGAAAAAGGAAAAATAAGTCGATTTTTTTTCATTAAATGTATCTCATTTTATTGTTCTATTAATAATTAATTGTATATGTATATATATAATATATCTTATGTATATGTGTTTCTATTTTATTTTTACCTTTTTTTTAAATCCTAAAATGTATACCTTTACAATAATATTTCAATGTAATAAATATATCAAATTTTTAAATTAGTTTTACTACCTGTTTTTCATTTGGTTTAACAACAGGTGGCTGGGACCGAATCCATACATTATTATTCAGGTAGGACTAAAGTTCGGGACCCAATAAGCACGCTATTTTTTGAACTACCTGCTACTTGGGACCCAATAAGCATATGCCCGTTTTATCCTACTTCATCTTTGACACCATCACGTTTACTGAATAAGCTTGGCCTATTCAAAGATACCGCTGTCTTTTTTAACACTCTTATCTCCCATACATTTTCAATTCATCTATTTTTGTACGATTTTGAAAGTTGGTGATATTTTATTACAAAAGGTTTCCTGTACAACCAAAAACCTAAAGACTGAAGTGCCGAAGAACGTACTAATTAATTAATCATCATGAGTATGGTATTCTCACATCCTTGCATACTTATTCCTAAAGTTATTGCTGTAAATTTTCAAAGATAGAGAAACATACATATGCCCATTTAAATATGTAACTCGTACGAATGTTAATATGACCACTCGTGGTAGAGCATTTACAGTTTTGACTGTATAAATATCATAATTCAATTTTTTATTTTGTACAACGCTCTTGAGTATTTTAATTCTCACTGCAAACATCCACACCTTCTGAAATTACGACAATATGCAAAGCACATATGAATGCATAAATATATGTACAAAAGAGAAAAAAAACATTCTACGCTAATGGTCACCGACTAGTTTCGAGCAAAACTGAACAACCACAACAACGATCCGAAATATATATAAGACACTTAAATGGAATTTATTACCATCACTCTTTTGTATTACAAAACTTTAAGGCGCTCGATGCCACATTATGTGAATCTATGAATTCCTTTTCGAGTTTATTAATTCGCCAACTTTTCCACCAGTTACAGGACGTAATTGATTTTTCTTCTGGAGCTCTAACTAAAAACAACCATTAGGAAACGCTTTATTAGGATCATTTTTTGTAAGGGATTTAAGAACATTCGGTAAATGTTTTCTACCTTAATGATGAAAAAGGCAATGAAGACTAATTACTGTATGCATAGGCGTAGACTTTAAGGTCAAAAAATTAGTTTTTAAATTTATATGATATAAAATTTAGACAAAGCTGCAAATCAAATCAACTCTCGTCAAAATAAAATATCCTCAACTTGAAGCCTTTGAAGTTAAACTTGACCCACAGTTATTCCAGAATAACAGAAGCCATCACAAATTTGCTTTATAAAATTAGTAGTGCTAATATAATGGCCAAAATTAATTACTACCAATCATAGAACATTGTGTTAAACTGGAATGGGATTGATACAAGCAGTCAGGATGGAACGCTGGAGTTCATAGTGTCACACCCAGGTGCAAAGTTTACGCATCTTCTGTAGTCCAAGTGAAAATTTACGCTATCGGCACTTGTCTGGAAATGTACATTGAAGTGTATCGTGTATTGAACGCACGATACACTTACCACTGTATAAATATCTTCTGTAAGTTCCTCGTGGCATTATTTATTATTTTTTCTCTTATTTTTTGGGAATGAAACCAAAATAATGTTTTTTATTTTTTTATTTCGACGCTTCGATAGCGTTCCAGCTATTCTTTGGCAAGTTTATCTGAAACCGTGAAAGGAATGCAGTCGAAAACATTCGACATTGCCACGTTTAACTGAAAAAACTGAAATGCTACTAACTATGTAGTGATAATAATTAGAAAAGGGTCTTTTTATTATTAACAATATTAACAATATGATTAAACGTTAATTTTATAATGTGCTTGCTTCCTTGGATTTATTCTATTAACATTATTTTTTCAATTTATGAATATTAAAAGATAAGCACTTTTCGAAATTTGTTATGGGCTTTTTGAAGCTCTGGCAGCGTTGTACGAAAACCATAATGACCACACCCTCCGAATTACATAATTGGTGATTTGTATCGACCAGCTGACTTCTTATTGGCAAGCGTGAGCGTGAGATCTTCCCTCTCACTTCGTCAATTGACTGATATTGATTTATCCAGTGGCGTTGGTATTGTCAGTTACCTTTGTATTTTTAGTTTTACTTGGTAAATTAGGTACCGTACGCCATTTGTACGTTTGACTGAAAGGCGCCATGTTTTTCCTCGCCTCTTACCGATCCCGCATAGCTTCAGATAAACTTTCCAAACTTTACCTTTGTCAAGATTAAATAATTATAAAATAATTTTTCGGTCCCTATCTGACACAACGAAAAAAATATGACAACTCAGTTTGGTGATTTTGTGTATTGAAGTGTGTATCGATTAACAACTATTCCAATGATAAATCATAAGAAAACCTGGATAAAAACTTATGATGCTATCCTGATAACGCAGGTAATTGATTATTGGAAATTTCTCTTTCTAACATTGGTAACCAAATTTGACTACATTCGGCTGAAATACTAGCTACACATTTACCTGCATTTAGTTGTATTAAAGCACTGTCTTTGATTTTTCGTCTTTTATTATTGGGCTCTTTCAATATTATTTTTGTCAAATCCCATTGAATTTTATGCCCCTCTTCCAAAGCATGTTTACAAATACCTGAATTGAAGAACTCCCTATCTTTGATATATTTTTTATGTTCACTTATTTG
>CAJUYI010006734.1:0-13212 GCA_910591695.1 Galerucella pusilla
GTAACAGTCATGCTATTGGTCACTAAGAATCGAAGAAGGCTTCTGACATCACAGTTTTGTGAAAATCATTCCACGTCTTGTGCGTTTGGTGCTGCAACAGAGAATCGAAGAAGGCTTGTTACGTCACGCTTTTGTGAGAATCATTTCACGTTTTGTCAGTCTATTTGATGATTTTGCTTCATTTATGTGACACAATATGTTTTAGTGGACAGAAAATGAGTATACAGGGTAGTCCTTAAGTAATTGTACAAAGAAATAGTAGTTAATCACTAAAATGTGATTATCTCTAAAACCGTTAAGATTTAGGGATACTAACAAATATACCTTTTTTTGTTGAAATGATGTGGCTTTAATTATTTTTTACGAAACTAGCGCTAATGTAAGAGGCAAAGAAGTTTTGAGTACATTTATGCCGCATACGTGACCTATGTGGCGCACTCTACAAAATACATCGAAATAAATACAAAATTATTATTTATTATATCAAAAAACCCCCAACCTCAAATTTTTGTGCATATACGTAAAATTTATTGTAAAAAACGAAAATTGAAATTTCATGTTCAACACCCTGTATCTTTCTTAATATCAACATTTCACTGAGGCAAGTTGGTTTAAATCGCAATATTTTGGAGTGTAGATTGTACTGTACTTTTATGTACAATTATTTAAGAACCACCCTGTATAACGGCGTCTGTATATTTTTTTAAACCAAATCAAACAAGTTCCACATGAATTTTTTTTGCTTGTTGATCTAAAAAGTATTCTAGCATTCCTAATAACTTCTTATACCACACTCCCAAGGCTATTTTTATTTAAATTTAAATTAAGTGGGATCCTTCATTACGAACTAATTATTAGATGAAATCAAGGTGCCGGATCGTAATTTTTATCAAAAACATAGTTCCTTAATATATTTCTTCCTGTTATTTTATCAATTAAATTGTTTTTTAATTCAAGGATATCACTATTATTATTATAAAAAGTTATCAGCGACATTAGTTGTATTGTTATCAATTTTATTTATATTAGGTGATGGATATAATATAGGATATACTACGAAAATATCGACCCAAGAAGCCTATATTCATATTCACAACCTTTGTTTCTGTTTAGTAGTTTTAGGAGACTTCTGGCTTCGTAATATTGTGTAAAATTTTATTTGCAGCTCACCGGTCAAAGCTGCTTAAAAAAATAAACGACAGCACGCCACACAGGACAACACGTGGCTGCTAGCCATAGAGTAATAAATAAGAGAGATGTTAAACGTGTAGTGTTTTGTGGCACAAAGTTACCACTAGTGCATACCTTGGTTACTGGTATGAACTAGCATTCAAGACGCGCGCTTTTTGAATTTGCAAGCTTTCAGCATACACGTAATATTGTACAATATTTGCAATTGAATGATTTTGCACGTCAATATTTGTTTTTTGGTCTTTCAAGTCAAGTCTTCAAAGATTAAGAAATAACATTATTGTGCTAAATCATTCAGCTGCAAATATTGTATTAGCATATAATATTATAGGGAATTACGGTAGGATAATAATAAACCTTTTGCAAGTGATAACATGTTATTAATTCAACATCTTTCATACAATAAAATATCCAAAATAACTTACAAAAACAGTCAATAACTAAATCTGAATTGGGATGGAAATTGGACTAAGTTTAGAAAGGAAGTGCAAATTTTGTCAATCTAAATGAGTCAGTAAAATTATTTTTAAAGAAGTGATCTTCAAGCAAATAAGCAAAAAACACCTTTTATTTTTAATAAGTAAGGTTCATTGTTTCAAACCATTTATGAATTTGTTTAATATTTAAATCAGGAAACTTAAAACTTCTTATATGTATGATTTTTCAATTATTCAATTGACGTACCCCTTTAAACAATTTGGCATCTTGAAGCACATAACAATATTACAGAGCAAGCACACAAATACAGTGTTCAAAATATTAAAGCACTTTTTTCACATGAGTACTAGGTCTACAATGCCTACAGTGCCTATTTTTACTCGCAATTTTGCATTCGCTCGGCTGCGCTGCGTTCCGCCTCGCAACTGCAAATATTGCTCGTAAAAAAGATATGCACTTTTAATCCTTATAACAGGACCGTGCGGTACTATGAAGCAGGGAGGCGACTGCATCAGGCGGCATTACAAAAGGGCGGCATTTGGAGAGCGCAAAAATATTTATGCGTCTGTTTTTTATTTTAATTTCAAAATATTCAAAATAAGGGGCGGCAGTTGGGAGGCATGAATCATCCTGAAAAATATCACTTCACGACCCTGCCTTATAATATAATAATGTGCATTACAAAAATATAGTTATGGTAAAATTGAAACAATTCTACACATTTACACGACTAACTTTTGATGCCACTCTCGTATAGTTCATATTTGTCGTACGTTCAGTACACCCTGTAGCAAATTTATCACTGAAAGTGATTATAGAATGAGTTTTACCTATTTAGTTATCGAAATGAATAATTTATACCATTAAAGCGAAAGATAAAATACTGGACTGTCCTTGCCACTATCGCTTCATATCTCTAAACCCAGACTCGTCGTCCATTTTGCTTTTACGTTTCGAAAAGAAAAAAAAAGTTACCTACCTAGAGATACTTACTTCTGATTGCGATACACTTATAGACTTTATCGTATATCGCTTATCAAATTTATGTTAATACCGAAGTAGTGACACGCAACTTTTAATTTTTTTTTTCAAACTCATTTTATTCGACTTTGATTTTTATTTAAAAAATTGCCGGTAAACTATGGATTCTTTTCACCGGAATTTGCAATGCTAGGCAAAAACTGTTATCTAAAATTTCATGCGGTTACGAGGGTTACGAGTTATTTTCGAAAGAAGGTATTTTTATAACAGACATAACCTAAAATTTTTAGAAATAGTTGCATTGAAGCTGCAAAATATAACATATAATAAGATTGAGTGGGAAAACGAGAAGATCGGACCATTATTAAAGCTACTAGGGTTGACAATCAAATATACACCTGGACGAGTTAAGTCGCGAAGGGCCAAAAATAGGGATTGCAATCTGGGAAGTAGAAAGTTAGTAGGAAGGTCAAGGTAATTGGTGACATGTGACGATGATGTGACATGCTACAAACTGCTTTATTGTATACAGGGTGTTAGCTCCCCGTTCTATTCCACTTGATGGCCACAGAATAGGAGCTAGTGTAACTTAAACGTAATAACTAAACTGTTTTATCCCGGATTTCTCGGTGCGGAGAGGGGTTGGGTAAAATCGAACGTACCTCTAACAAGGGGATACTCGATGGTCTCTGCTGTGATTCGGGTAAAGGAGCAAATGAACTACTCGCCTTACTTGCCTTTTTATGATTGATCACAGATAATGTGAAATGATTTTATTTTTATCTTACCATAAATAGAATATGCCTGCTATTCAGCTTAATTCTTATTTAGAATTTAGAGAAAGTTTCCGCAGAAGTATACTTCGGGGATTACATGGACTTCCTGGTAAATATAAAGTTTAACTAATTTATTGTTAACCTATTACCTAGTTTGAATTGTTATTACTATTTACCTTATTTAAACTACAACTTAATATCTATTTTAGGCATTCCAATAAGTATTACTGAGAAGAATTATATGTTGAGTAGAGATGTTCATGTGTCCTTCAATTGGTTAAAAAGGATGTACATATATTGGGAAGATAGTCAATCTGTAGCTTCCGAATTCGAAGTCACACTACTCACACCACTAGTGAACCGGTATGTAATAAGTTGGAAAGATCTTACTTGAAGGCTATCTCTCCTTATGATGGTACCTACAAATTCCTTCTCGAACTGGGTACGTACTGATGCGAAGTTGAGTTGGGGAGGCGTATAGAACAAGCTGGGTAGGAGAAGAGTTGAAGGCTACCCTGGAGTACTATAGGTAGAGCTTACTTCCAAGCGGCCAGCCAATATCGATGACGTAAAGCATGTACAGATGAGTATAGTAGCAGAATAGTAGTAAAAGATGCACAAGAAGAAGAAAAGAGGAAAAAGAAGGTCTGAAAAGAAAATAGAGTAACTGGTAACTATGCCAGCCATATGAAAAGAGGTATTACTTACCTTAGATGGCATGTGACCTTTAGGTGAGGTTTTATTCAATCAGGAGCTATATCCATAAATTTATGAACTCTTACAACTGGATTGTACAAGAAAATCCTGATTATGGTTAGTTTTCCTGGTTCACTAAAGCCGCAGGATGCGAAAGTTAACCAACCATGTATACCCAGGAAATAACCAAAACAAAATGGAGGTCAAAAGTCAATGCCCTCTCTCCATGGCCTTGAAAGGTCAACAGAGGTCTTGTGCCTTTTGGCAAAGGGGTCAAGATCAATGATGGTTATCTGAATACTTGAGGAATCCAGACACCTTTGGCTTTTGTCAAAGACTAAGAGATTCAAGGTTACCATCAGAACCAGTTATCCAGTGTCAACAATAATTAATCCAGTTATAATGTAAATAGTTGCTAATATTATGTTATTATATTAAGGTAACAATTAAATCATTTATGCATCCAAGCCACAGCTGTTTATTGATTATTTAACTAATTAAGTGTTTATATTTTAGGGTGAACCGTAACAAGGGTTCATAAAAAAGTAATGAGAAGTTCAAATTCATAAAATTGTCAAATATAAATCAATTACTTTCAATGGCATGTTGCTTCTCTTATATTTCTTTCTTATGCCCAATCTCAAGCCGACAAAGTAGCAGCTATCTTGATAATTGGTGAGACTAGGAAGAATCTCCATGAGAGATACCCAGATCGCCCTATCTCGAAAACTTATTTGAGGGAGCTTCTTCACAAGTTTGAAGCAACAGGTAGTGTTCAAGATGCCAAACGATCTGCTCGACCAACATTTAGTGATGATAAAAAAATTGATATAGTTGCTGAAATGGTAGTAAACCCTACTTTCTCTTCTAAAGTTGCGTCTATCTGTGAAGTAAGTAAAAGTACAGTACAGAGAGTGTTGGCTAAAAATAAATTTCATCCATACAAGTTAAAAATGGTGCACCACCTTTCGGATGACGACCCCGATAGAAGACTCGAATTCTGTGAATGTATGTTCCATGAGGTTAAAAAGGGTTACTTCAATGTTCGTCATATTTAGACCTATTTTCTTTAACACTACCACATAAACACGTTTAGGAAATAACGGAAATTACAAAAATCAAGAAAAGCCTGCCAAAGCCACTAAAAACAGCATCAAAAACCCTTACAGACTGTTTTGCTCTTCACCGCTATAGCAGCCATATTGAAAAATTCAGCGCCATCTAGTGACACGTGATTTTCTCGAAGTGTTATCCTTGTAGACAACACCTACCTACTTGTAATTGTCGTTTGATGTCATTTAAAACAACAATTCATGTCCTGGTAAATAAAATTTATGCTATTCTTATATTTACGACAATAACAATAATTCTTTATATTTTTTTCTAGTATAAACAACACGTTAAATGACTAGTAATGATTCTTAGATAACTGACATAGTATTTATTTAGATGGTTAAATAAGAAAAAAAAATCATTATACGTTAGATTTAACGAGATAAACTTGCCACAACACAAGGTGTTCAACATTATACAACAAATAGTCGATTAATAAAACGACTATAAATTGAACAGCTCGAGGCGAGTTGTTATTTGAATAAAATATTTATTATCCTTGCGTATTGCCAAAGGATATTGGAAGGTGAAATTTCGCACCTGGCTTTATAGCCAAAGGAGAAATGGTTTATACACATGAAAAACTAAAGTGTTACTTTCCATACACCTTTTTAATTATTTTTTGAATTATTTTTTGAATTACATTGCATTTGCGTGGCTTCTCAAATATTCGAGCATGATCGAGGAAGATCCTGTAACTTTGCTGCGATCTTATGTCCGACATTAGTAGCGTCACATGTTAATTTATTTGTATTTGATCGTTAATGTAAGAATCCACCATTCCAGAATGACGCAAGCCATATAATTCTGGAAAGCACATGTCATATTCTACAAAGTTTTCATTGTTTACTTGTGAACAACGGATGATAGTAAGACTTTGATAAGTAATAAGCTCTATCTAAACTGCTATCGTTTTGTAGTGTCGTTAATTGCCGTGTATGAACCGTTTATAGATAGTACTAACACCCTTTCCAATAAACTGGTTCCAAAACTTGGGACAATTTTTGAGTGAAAAAGGTTCGTTGGTGACCACTTTTTCTTAATAATCACTCCATCAAATTTGAACAACCTTCCATGAGACATTGAAAACATAGGCATCAGTTACCCAAATGTCAAAAAGAACAGTTTAAAGTTTAATCTTTAACTATTGGGCGCTTAAGTTTAAACTGGTGCATACCATCAGGAAATTATAAACTAGTGTGAAATGTGGAAGAGATAAGGTATATTTTTGGAATTTTAGTTCTTTATGCCAGGTTATGTTTGAGCGACCAGGGGTCGCGACGCAAAAGATCTGACCGTTGCGCGTTACGTTACGAAACGTTATGTTACATTTCTTCGTTATGTGCCTTGCGTGCTTGTGCCTCCTTAGTCTCTCTCTCTCTCGTTTACGAAGCAGCGATTCATAATAATAAATATGCTCCTACCCGGATTTGAACCCGGGCCGCCCGCGTACAATGCAAGCATTCTAACCACAGAACCACCGATGCTATATTGAAATTCTATGCAAAGCTGGTATTCGCAGTGCTAGTGATCTACTTGAATTTGTTCGGATAAATTTTTACTATTATTTCCATAATTTGTTTTGCGCGATTAAGGGGTCTAGCACATTTACTTTTCGAAATACAGGGTGTTGTAATTTTGAAAGCTTGAATGTTTTAATTCGATAACTTTAAAATGGATGGATAAATTGATTTGTCATTTGGCAGGTTGTTTTTAAATGTAAAAGGGCATATTTTGATAGAAATTGTAGTTTGTGCAACTAGTGTGGATATGATGGCCATGTCGCACGAGGACGAAGTTTGAGCACGACGCCGTAGGCGGAGTGCTCAATCGTTCAAGTGCGATATGGACAATCCACACGAGTCGAGCAGCATATTTTTTCTACGATCCACTTAAGAAAAAATCTAGAAAATAAAAATTTCTATAAACTGTAATATACCTAACTTCAAATTAAAAATTTTACAATTCAATTTTATGTTTCCACTAATTTTGTGGTAAACGTACAGTTCTTGAAATTTGTATAGGGCTACGGTTTCATTTTTTAAATATACGATGCTGTTTAAATATACGATGCTGTTCTAAGTAGATGTTGCCAGTCGGACTCCCTCATGAAAGGTTCCGTACCACTATCTATAATAATGAATATTCTGCTAAATATTTCAAACGTCTACCTGTTGTTGTTATTATTATCAAGCAGAATAATTATTTTTTGAAATAAAAGTAACAATTAAAAAAAACTTTTTCACGGGAATCGAACCCGGGTCTACGGCGTGAGAGTCTGGATTGCTTACTACTCAACCACTGAGAGATATGAAAATTGTTTATCTATAACGTCAGATGTACCTATTACATAATTTTATAAAATCTGAGGTCTGCTCAAATACCCATTTTATTCTGTTTTAAGTATTATTTGTTGGTAATTTGTACGGATTATTTCTTTCAAGTTTATCTTTGTAAATGAATATTCTTGATCCAGTGCGCTTCTATGAGAAACTTTGACAAGTTATTTTGACGTTTCTTTTAAATCGAAAAAAGATGAATGACGGATACTCAACTCCCTTCAAGAAAAAATCTAGAAAATAAACATTTGAATATACTGTAAAATAAATATAACTTGAAATTTAAAATGTTCAACAATTTTATTTATAATCGTACCAATTCAATTTTATGTCTTCACTAATTTTTTTGTGATAAACGTACAGTTCTTAAATGTACAATTTGTACAATGTTACGGTTTCCCTTTTTAAATATGCGAAGCTGTTATAAGTAGATGTTGCCAGTCGGACTCCCGCACGAAGGGTAGGTATCGTACCTTTATCTACAATAAATATGCAAAATACGAAATATTTCAAGCGTCTACCTGTTGTTGTTATCAATATCAAGCAGAATAATTATTTAAAAATAAAATCATTAATAAAAAAAAAGTTGTTTCATGGGGAATCGAACCTAGGTCTATCGCGTAAGAGTCTGACATGTTTACCACTCAACCACCGAGATCTATTATAAGGACATGTCCATCGGTAGCTCCTCAATTACCCATTCTATTCTATTTTTAGTATTTTTTATCAATTTATACGGACTATTTTATTGGAACTTTAGTTCTTTACGTCAGGTTATGTTTGAGCGACCAGGGGTCGCGATGCAAAAGATCTGACCGTTACGCGTTACGTTACGCTGCGTTATGTTACGTTCCTTCGTTATGTGCCTTGCTTGCGTGCTTGTGCCTTCTTAGTCTCTCTGTCGTTTACGAAGCAGCGATTCATATGCTCCGGCCGGGATTCGAACCCTGGCCGGGCATATTTTTATAGAAATTTTAGTTTGTGCAACTAGTGTGGATATGATGACCATATCGCACGAGGACGAAGTTTGAGCACGACGCCGTAGGCGGAGTGCTCCATCGTTCAAGTGCGATATGGCCAATCCACACGAGTCGAGCAGCATATTTTTTCTACGACCCACTTAAGAAAAAATCTAGAAAATAAAAATTTCTATAAACTGTAATATAACCTCGAATATAACTGAGTCTGGTATGCTTACTACTTGACCACCAAAGAATATGCAAATTGTTTATCTATAACGTCAGATGTATTACATGATTTTTGCTTAAAAGGAACTAAAGTTCCTACCGTGTGTCCTGCGACACGTTCTACCTTTTTTTCAATTTAAGGCTTTTTAATCCAACTGAAGGGACTATGTTGCTTTTTTCGTCGTCTGACATATATTTTAATTATTATTTAATTCAATTCAGAGACAGTTTACTGACTGCGCCATGTTATATTTCTAAAGATTTTATTATTTGAATAAAATATATATTATATTTACACTGTTGTACCTTGTTCTAGCGTCGAACAGACAACGTGTTATATCTGGGCTAGTACTAGAGTGCCACCAAAATTTAGCTAACGCCTCGGCAGATAACACTATTAACCTGAGGTGGGTTAAAGGGCATGACAGGAGTAAAGGAAATCGCATTGCCGATTCTTCAGCCAGGGAAGCGGCTGGACCAAAAATTTTAGAACCCAGTGACACCTCCGGCCTGACGACAAACTTCCATCATATTCACCGGATTTTGTGTCTAAAATATTTATGTTGAAAAGTTTGGAAGAATATTTGTAATTTTGTCTTGCACTTCTCATATATTTACTAAACCTGACAATTTAAATGTAGTATTGAAAGATAAAAGTCTTCATTAAACCATGTGAATTGAAACAAAAGGTCCTTTATTATCAAATGATTCATTTGGATTTGCATTTAGCCAAAATCAAGTGTAGAATATTTACCTATTCACACCGTATTCGACGTCGTTTCCATCGCCATCACAACACCACGACTCTCCCCAATAGCTTATCAGGTTGTGCTTGGATTGGCTGATGTGCTGATGTATTTCCTCAGATTTATTAAAATAAATTGAAAGCAGAAGCAACCGCCCGGTTATATTCTATGTAGATAAGTAGAAGCGATTGCGTCCAGAGTCTCATTTCCTGCCCGAAGGCCGTGTCCCTATAGCTCAAATTCTCCTGGATCTGGTTAGAGCTTCGCGTGTATGTGTATAGAGACGCTCCCTATCAGCTCTTGTATATCGGCGGGGCATTACTCAGTGAGTGTTTCGCATTAAATCAAATTCGTGTGCACTACGTTTACGGTCTCTCTCTTTTCATATATACATATATATATACACAAATATACTAGAGACTCTTTTACAAATTGTCCGTCGCAGTGGTTGCTCTGCTACCACCGAAACGAACTTACTAGTACGTTCTTTCAATTTACATGATCTATCGAAACGGACGGGACAGGATCATTTCAAAACGGAAGTTGGACTTTGTATACAAAACGGAGCTTTAGGTCTTTAGGTGATACTAGGCATTTACATGTTATCAAATAAAATCAGTAATTATCAAATTATACAAGAGAAATATAATATATTGCAGTAGCCCAACCAGTGTAAAACAATCAGTAGCGTGCAAGCTGTAGTCGTGTTAAAAAGCTTATATATCACGACGAGATGAATTCTTAAAATTGGTAGAAGGAAACTTTACCAAATTTCACAGGGTACGTATTTAAATTATAAATTTAATTATATAGTCCGGAGAAACGGAAGTATACCGGGTGTCACAAATTATCGTATTGTAATGTTTTTACCGTGGGATAAAATTATACGCTCACTATGGCTATTTACTATTGATTTATTGCAGAAACACTTACACACTATAATAAACTTAATTTATATACACACTACTTAATGTCTACTAATTTATCTACACTCGGTATAATAATTGTCCTAATTTATCTTCAACACTATTTATATTAACTATCTGTTCACTCACTGTATACTGAAACTGTTTACCGGTTCACTGTATACTAAACAACTCCTCGACTCACTCGAAAATCCGCGTATATGTAGTCCTCCGCAACTCTAGAACTTTCTTGAATTTACCGTCTTCTACGCTTCGAGAACAGTTTGGAATATTACATGTTAAAGAACCTTTCTAGAAAGGTCGCATTCGCCAAAATTTATAGTTTGCTTCAAGACCGGCTTCTGAATCACTGAGCTCGTAACAGTATATAGGCATAACTGCATTGAATAGCATTGTAGTACCTTCCTAATGACTTATAAAAAAATGTTTTACATTTGTCAGCCATTTTCAAATGGCACCCCCTGTATATTGTCATCGAAAATTGTGTGTCGTTTTATTTGGAGTACAACGATAGCACATACTTGGTATTTTTTTCAATTATTAAATAACAAAAGCATCAATATTCCATGAAGTATGAATTTCAACTAAAATACCTCTGATGCAATTAAAAAAATGAACAAAAAATTACAGCAAGTGTTCAAGATTATTTCCTGCAGAATCCATGCAAGCTGCAAACGTGTTAAAAGCTTTCTTGTGCAGATAGCACAGGGAATGAATCTCAAAAAAAGGTAAAACCTCGCAATTTTTTCGTCCAGCATGGATTGACTTGAAATTTTAACAGCAGGTAGGTGATAGCCGAAGGTTCAAAATCTATATCGAACCGAAGGGCACTAAACGGTTTTTAGGGGTGAAAACTACCCTTATTTGTCAAAAATCATAAAATAACATTTTAAACTTGAAAATGGGTAAGATTTGATTTGGATAAGTTGCATAATGATTGTTTTAAGCTTTGGAATACAATTTCATCATATTTAAACCCTTAAAAAGCAGCCCCTGTTAATGAAAAAAAATCACGAATCCTTAAAAAATTATTTCGCCTCTGATTGATTTGCATAAAAATTTGGGATTAGGCTCCACTCACACTCTGCTTTATATATCATGTCATGCCGACGAACCCTGATTATTTCTTAGGGGTGAAAACTACCCCTAAATGTCAAAAAGTAAAAAATAGCATTATAAATCTTAAGATAGGTGAAAATTGGTTTGAATTAGTAAAATGATGAACTTGTTACATTTCAAAATACAATTTTATACTTTTTCAACCCTTAAAAATCAACTGTTATTAGTGTTATATGTAAAAAAAAATTTTTGCCAAGAGAAAAATAATTAAGGCTAATAGGGATTTGCTCAATAATTCTGTTGTAAAAAAAATGTGTCACGTGCATTAAGTAACTTTTCAACCTTTAAAAACCACCCTTCACAACATTGCAATTTTTATAAAGTTTTGTAATAGATATTTCGTATATATAACGCCCCACTGCCGAATAAACCGGTTTTGTACATTATTATGCTTCCAAGTACACTATACTATACTATTGGAATTTTTCGAAAAAAAAAACGATTTTTTCCTTCATTTTTGATGATAAAAAGTTTTTTAAAAAATGATTTTGTAGGGTTTTTCAAGAACTACAAGGATCTGTAAGTTAAATCTCTTTAGACCCTTTCGTTTTCAAATGGGGTGAGTTTAAAGGGCTGAAAAAAGGTGGTGCTCGTGCGTAAATAGACGTTTTAAACGGCTATATCTCGTTAAATATTAACTGTACAAAAAATCTACTTACAGGAAAATTTTGTTTTTCAACTTTGCTTGTACCTCTAATATTTTCGGAGTTATTTTGAAAGAAAGGGTGAAAAATACAAAATTATGAAAAATAACTTTTTTCTTTAAGCCATGATTTTTCGAAAACTATGAATTTTAAATTGGTCAAACTTCTTGGACATATTAACCATACATGTACAAAGAGAATTGCACAAGGGTAAAGATCAATTTTAATTAGGGGGGTAGTTAGGGGGTTGTTTTCACCGATTTTTTTGTATAAAAAATTCAGTACTGACATAATTTTTTGTCACAATTCACTCAATTTTGATGCTACAAACCTTTTTTTTTTAAAGAGAGGTCAAATTATGCTCTTTGAAAAAGATTCTATGAGTTTTCTACGAAAAATGCATCATTTTTCCGGTATTTGACTTTGAATCTATCACATGTTGCATTTGGGTAAAAAAGCTAATCATTGATGGGCCATATCTCAATTCCTATTGGTTTTAGAAAATTTATAAAAGAGTTTTTTAAAAGCTACAATTTTGCTCTCCACAGTTTTTTTGATAAAATGCATAATTTTCTAGTTATCCGCGAAAAACATATCAAAAACGTCAATTTTTTTCCTCTAAAAAGCGTTACTTTCAATCGCGAATAACTTAGAGAATATTGATTTAAAAAAAAATGTATGGAACATTTTTTGCTTAGAATCACTTATTCAATCGATTCCTGTGGTTAAAATGTAATAAAAAAATTTCACCCCCGAGAGGCAACCAAACCCAAAGCTTTAGCGCCCTTCGGTTCGATATAGATTTTGATCCTTGGGCTAACACCTACCTTCTGTTGAAATTTCAAGTCAATCCATGCTGGATGAAAAAATTGCCAGGTGAAATGCTTCATTCCCTGTACTAAGACTGGAGAAACTTAAAAGGTTTGGGAACCTCTGCTTTAGGCAAACTTCAAAGAGCCTGGAATTCCCATGGACCACCCCAAATACACTTTTACCCACCTCAACGTGTTTATTAAAAGAATGAAGAGGCATTGTTTGGCTGTGATCAATAATTCT
>CAJUYI010006735.1:0-13209 GCA_910591695.1 Galerucella pusilla
CCCCCGCGTTCACATTGCAGCAGCAATACCATTCTTCGCTAATAATATGCATGAGAGCTTATGGCAGCATGTGTTGAATGCCTTGCTATAGACGCGAAGGTTGTGGGATCGAATCTCACTGAAGTTTTTTTCAGATTTTTAAATATACAACAGGACTAAAAATGGCTGCCTTAAATTAAAACGCGCGCGCCGCTCTCTCTCTCTCTTACACATTGTCTCGCTGCTCTCTCTCTAACACACGGTTTTCCCTATACTTATGGTTGAACATACATATAACATCTACTTACCTGGACTTACTGATTACCTGGACTTACTGAGTACCTACTTACTTTGTTCCTGAAGTTACCTGAGACATACCTGAGACCACAAAACAGTCTGGAACCTGCCATCAGACACGTGGAAAATCAAGGGAAGTAACCAGTAACTAATTTTAAAACCAACGTGCTTCAACGTGCTTCAACACATATTTTCCTGTGATATTTTTTTTTATCATTATACAACTTGTAAATTTAACAACGTTGTTCATATTCCTTCCCTTCCAACATTTCCAGGTTTGTTGATAGAGAGTGGTGAGGTGAAAAACAAGTCGACTAATATTATTCAGGGTGGCGCCCACTTACCTTTCTTGATTAACTTTAATTACATTTCTTAACTTGATTTATTAACTTATTAAATTCATTTCGTTTCTTAACTTCATTTATTATCTCATTAACTTCAATATAACTTCAATAACTTAAATAAAGTAGGATTACCCGCGAACCGGTAAGACTACTCCCTGAATTAATATTAGTTTGGTCTCCGAATTCACACCTGAGGTGCTCTCCACATTGAGTCGCCGTTGCAGTTTATCTTGCCTTATTATTTTTAAATAAATAATAGGTAACAAAATTGGCACCCGAACGTGTGTGGCTGTTTTGCACATCGTCTCTCTCATCAATAAATCTTGAAACTTGGAAGTTTGGACAGTAGTTGAAGCAAGTATCTTATTATTGTCGTACATATCTTTCATTTATCGTATCTTTAAATCGTTCACTCATCGTATCATATCGTTCACAGTTGAGTTTTTAATATTTTAGTTGGTTATCGTTTTAACAATATCTTATATCTATATATTTTTATTATCTTATATCTTCACGTATCGTAACCATATATATAAATATCTTCTTAATCGTCAATATCAACAGTACTCTATTTTTTTTTTCTTTTATCTTATACTTTAATTTCGTCATATACCGTTTAATAAAATGGCACGAGTGTTCAAACTAAATGTTGATTATCTTTTATCTCATGAATTAGATTATGAACTTTCTTATCGTGGCTTAGAGATACCTTCACTGGTTACAGAGAAGAAGAAATTATTGCGCGGTGTTCTAACACAGGAAGTATCTATGAGGAGTTCAATTTCATATGTTGAACTACCATTTTCTACGGAAATTACGGGTATTAAGATTTCTTTTGCCGACTTGAAGAAGAAGGTTCAAGATTTTGTTGGAACTTCTTCGGATGTCGAGTATAGAAGGTTGACTTGTCGTCTAACTCACCTCACACAACGTACTTCTCGTTTGACTTGCGAGGAGGACGAACAAGAACAAGTAAAAAAACATTTAACAACAGAAATATTCTGCTTAGAAGGTGAATTAGATAGCAAACTCAATGTTATTGATCCCGATAGACAATCCACTCCGGTAAATACAAGTCAAAGTTTTTCTTTTTCTAAACCTGTACCTGTACACAAATGGGGGATAAGATTCTCAGGAATTGATTCCAAAGAATCAGTACTTGGTTTTCTAGAACGCGTAAATTGTCTTAAAATTTCGAGAGGTATCACGGATGCTGAATTGTTTTCTAGCTCAGCTGATTTGTTTAGCGATCAAGCTTTTAATTGGTATTTAATTAACAGAAGTAAAGTTCAAAATTGGGAACAATTAGTGACCAAATTGATATCAGATTTCTTGCCTTATAACTATCAAGATGATTTACTTGAGGAAATCAAAGCTAGAAAGCAAGGTCAACATGAGAGAGTTACCTTATATATTAACGCCATGTGTGGTTTGTTTAATCGTCTTGATGATAAGCCAAGCGAAAGTGCCATTATTCGTATTATTCGTAAAAATCTCTTACCCCATTATGCACAACCACTAGCTTTAATTGATATTGATACTGTTGATATTTTGACTGACAAATGTAAACGACTAGAGGAAACATTAACTTGGGACCAACAGTCTACATCTAATCATAGAAGCAGTCAATATTTACTTGAACCAGATTTGAGCATACCTAGTACTTCTTTTAAAGATAACTCTTGTTTCAAACAAACTCGGAAAAATATATCGGTTGTATCTTCTACTTGGACTTGCTGGAATTGCAAACAAGCAGGTCATATGTATTATAACTGTCAAATTCCTAGGAAGTTGTTTTGTTTTGGTTGTGGACATCCTGATACTGTGAAAACTAAATGTCCAAAGTGTTCAAAAAACGAACAAAGCGATGGTCGAGCTTCCCACTCTACCACAATCGCTCAGAAACCGGGAGCATCAGGAAAATCCAACGTCAAAACAAAGGCAAAATCGCAGGAAAAACCAGCAAAAGACAAAAATTGAGGTTACCTCAGATAAATCCTATAAATTCCAGTTCTGGAAAAAAAATCTCTCCTATCTTGAAAAAGGTTTCTACTGTAAGTCGCTCCGACTGGAATTCATGGCTTTTATTTGTTAAAAATTTCTATAAAACGAATTTAAGATCAAATTCAATTGTCTCACACTCAAAATCTAAGTCTTTAGCAAATTTAGGATCACTGCTTTATAATGTTAAAGATGATAATCGACCTTATGTCGATATCATAATTTTCGATAAAACAATTTCTTGTCTTGTTGATACTGGTTCAAATATCTCATTGATTGGTTCTCGTGCATTGGATTTTATTCATAACTTATCGGTACCTATCTTAAACGATGATAACTTAAAAATATCTACTGCAGATGGTAAGTTGCAGGACGTTCTTGGTTATATCGAAACATATGTCATCGCGGACAAGATATCTAGGCTTATGAAATTTTATCTAATACCTTCTGTCAAACATGATATTATTCTCGGTATGGACTTTCTTAAAATTTTTAACGTAAAAATAAATTTCTCTAAATTATCTTTAACTGTAAATTCACTCTCGTTGGCTGTAGTCAATACAATTCGGGATATATCTCATTTAACTCCTAATCAAACTAGTCAATTAAATAAAACTATTGATCTCTTTAAAACTATTAGTCCTTCAGATAAAATCGGCAAAACTCATTTGATAGAGCATTTTATTGATACCGGAAATTCTCCTCCTTTTAAACAAACCCAATATCCCTTACCTCAGGCTATGCAAGCTTACCTGGAAAAGGAAGTCGATACTTTGCTAGAATTAGGTGTAATTCAAGAAAGTAAATCTTCATATTGTAGCCCTATCTGGTTGGTTCAAAAGGGAGATGGTAAATATAGAATGTGTTTTGATGGACGTAAACTAAATAGTGTAACTTTAAATAAAGATGCTTATCCCTTACCTTCAATCGAAGTTATACTGAGTCAACTTCGAGATACTCGTTATATATCTAGTATCGACCTGAAGCAAGCATTTTATCAAATTCCGTTAGAGAAATCTTCTCGGGAAAAAACAGCTTTTGCAGTTAAGGGTAAAGGTTTATTCGAGTATGTCACTACTCCTTTTGGGTTAGTCTCCGCTCCTGCTAGTATGTGTCGTTTGATCGATTTGGTCATTGGTCCTTCCTTAGAACCGTATTGTTTTTATTACCTGGATGACATCATCATTTGTACTCCTGATTTTGACAAACACATGGAAATTCTTCAGAGTGTTTTTGAGAAACTCCGAGATGCCGGCTTGACGGTGAATTTAGATAAATGTCAGTTTTGTCGTTCTTCCCTTAGATATCTAGGTTATGTAGTGGATGAAAATGGTCTTCGTACCGATCCTGAAAAGGTTTCGGCTATTTGTGAGTACCCTGTTCCGAAAACTGCCACTCAGGTGCGTAGATTCTTGGGAATGGTTTCGTATTATCGTCGGTTTCTTAAAGATTTTTCTTCCTTATCTGCTCCAATTTCTGATCTTCTAAGTGAGCGAAAGAAACATCAATCTATTACTTGGACATCCCAGGCAAATCAGGCTTTCGAAAAGGTGAAAACTGTCTTAACTACCGCTCCTATCTTGAGTAGTCCCGATTTCACCAAACCTTTCTTCCTTATGACAGATGCTAGTGACGTTGGGGTGGGAAGTGTTCTTTTTCAATCGGAAGATGGACTCGAACATCCCATAGCTTATATGAGTAAGAAACTCACAAAGGGTCAAAAGAAGTTTAGTACTACTGAAAAGGAACTGTTAGCAGTTTTGTTAGGGATTGATCATTTTAGATATTATCTTATAGGTCGTCATTTTACCGTAATTACCGATCATTCTTCTCTGGTTTGGTTGAATAACATGAAAAAACCTTCTCCTCGCTTAGCTAGATGGATATTGCAATTGTCGCAATACGATTTCTCTATCGTACACCGTAGATCTACCGGAACTGTGGTAGCAGATGCATTATCTCGTATACCCGAAGTTAGTATTTTAGACTTATCTACCTTACATCCCGATAAATGGTATAATGATATGATTTCCCATGTTCAGGATTTTCCGGAAAAATACCCAAGTTTTAGAGTTGAGAATAACATATTATATAAACATGTCTTCAATAAATTTGGACCAATTAGCAATGTCTCCGATTGGAAAATTGTCGTTCCTACTAAAAATCGAAGTGAAATTTTACATCATTTTCATGATAGTCCAACTTCTTCTCACTTCGGTGTTTTTAAAACATTAGAGAGAATTTCTGAAATCTATTATTGGCCTAATCTTAGAAAATCAGTTTATAAATATGTTACTCGTTGTAAAATATGTGCATCTTGTAAACCATCTAACTTGCCACAAGCAGGATTAATGGGACAGTATCGTAACATTAACTTCCCTTTTCAATTGATATCATGTGATCTTTTAGGGCCATATCCCCGATCTCGTAAAGGTAATCAATTTGCACTTGTTGTAGTTGACTGGTTCACGAAATTTGTATTGGTTCATCCCTTACGTCAGGCTACCGCTCGTTCTATTGTGGATTTCTTAGAAAATCATGTTTTTCTTATTTTTGGAATACCTCAAATTGTATCTTGCGATAATGGTAAACAGTTCACGAGTCATTTGTTCAAAAATCTTATGGAAAAATATTCAGTCCAAAAGATTTGGTATAATGCTAACTTTCATCCCCAAATTAATCACACTGAGCGCGTAAACAAATCCATTGTCACAGCTATACGATCTTATAGTTATGAAGATCATAGATCGTGGGATGAAGAGATCTATAAAATTGCTCAAGCAATTCGGCTGTCGAAACATGAAGTTACCGATTTCTCCCCTTCCTTCCTTACCTTTGCTCGAAATGTACCTGTCTCGGGAAATTTTTATGGTATTATTGCAGAGAATGCAAATAATCAGGTTACCATTTCCGATAAAATCCACCGAATTCAGGATACACAAGAAATGCCTAACATTTTCGAAGTGGTGAGAAAAAATTTGCAAACAGCATATCGGCAGAGTAGTCAACGTTATAATTTGCGCAAAAGAGATCATAGGTTCTACGTAGGTGATCGGGTTTGGAAGAAGAACTACCCAAAATCGGACAAAGCCAAATATATTTCCGCTAAATTTTTACCAAAATATACACAATGTACCGTATATCGCGTTATCTCTCCCTTAGTGTATGAATTAAAAGATGAAACGGGAAAAAACATTGGTCGATGGCACATAAAAGACCTTAAGGCTGGTATCTTGTCTGATGATGAGTGTTCTGATATCGATGAATCCGAATCAACCACAACATAATCATATTAAAATATCCTTCCTATTTGTTAATTTTTTTTTGTGATGTGTGTTGGTGTCTCGAATATTTTTTTTTATCTCTCTTATCGTAGAGATTTTCTTTTTCTCTGACTATAAATTTGATAATGACTTAACTTTCTTTCCCTACTGATTAGTAAAATAGAATTCGTGTTCTAGGATAAAAAGTAAAGTAATAAATATCTTCCTGGCCGGATGGAATTCTAATCTGAGAATTATAATAGAAAATCCGTTGGAAATTTTTAGAAAATTTTCAAATATTCAATAAATATTATAATTTAGTAAATTTAAAATGCATAGTCAAATTAAATTAAGTTTAATAAACCTGTTGATGCACAAACATAAAGGTTATTAAATATTGGGTCTTCTTGATTTGAAGAAATTGTCGGATATACCCTAAGTATTCTTAAGGGTGATATTTAATCTTCATTATCTTATCTTAATTATCGTAATTTACCTTAATTATCGTATCTTATCGTATCTAAGTGGACAAGGGATGAAACTTGTCTACTGTACTATAATATATTTTATAGTACTTATCTTTATCTTATCTTTGCAGACAAATAATGTCTTGTCTGTATTTATATACCGAAAGGGTATATAAAATTTTTTTCGGAAGACCATTGGCAATTTGACTTTGCAATTAGTTTAAATATTTGCTGATATATCATGGAATATCGAAAGTTATTATCTTAATTCATTATCTTAGTTATCAAATTTTTTTTATTATCTTAACTATCTTGAAATTTTATTATCTTAATGGTTTGAAATTTCAATTTCCTCAATTATCTTAAAATTTTCATTACCTCTTTGTTGAAAATTTTTAGTATTTTAATTGTTTTAAACATTTTTATCTACATGCTCGAGATATCAACTTACATTACAAAAATTATTTTTGCTTATCTTCATTCATTACCTTACTTAATATCTTCTCTACTTCATTTTTTTTTGTTTCAGCTTCACAAGGAGGCATTGATGAAGCTTCTAAATTTTGTAATTTCTTATTTTGGAAAGGCTCATTGATATTCGATATTATGCGATATTCGAAAAAAAATTAGTAAATTATTCAACTGTAATACAGTTGAATCCTAAGTTTTACTGTAATTTAATATCATTCAACCTTTAAAAAGTGAATATTCCACTATTTTCCAGGATAAATTTAACTATTCTTAAGTAGAAATTTCACTTTTTCAAATAGTCATATAATTTTGACTATTAGTTTTTGTTTTTCTATTATTTAACTATTAAATTAGTGAATATTCACTAATTTTCAAAGCTAAAAGTCAGCAACAGAGAATCAGTTAAATTTGACTAATTTAGATTTAAAGAGTATATTTTGTACTTAAATTGTTTATGGTTATACTAATTATTTTTAATGTTTTAATTTACACCATTAGAAAGAGCATGCTTTTAGCTAGAAAATAATCCCTCTCTAAATTGTTTTCATTGAAAATTGAATAATTTATAAAACCTCAAACAGCGGGTGAAGCGCGGCGTCTTAAGCGTGAAGCGCGCTCGGGACCACGATGTTCATCGGCGTCTGCCTCGGTGTTATCATTGGTTTTTTTGTCTGCCATTTTGGATTTAGTTTTAATTAATGTTAAATAATTATTTGGCGTAACTTTTAATCATGAGGCTTATCATTTTTTTTTTCACAAAAAAAATCCACCACTTTGTTGCCGTCTGCCGACCATTTTACTTCCATGAAAATGTCTGCCAATAATTTACACATTTCCTAACAACAAATCCTACATATTGACACAACTTTTATCCGTGAGTCTTATCAGACTAGAAGTTGAATAGCGCAGTTAATAAAACTACTGGGTTTACACCATTCGAATGTCTCTATGGATTTCAACCAAATTTCGAAGATGCAGGACTTGTACATTTTGCTGAAAGAAAAGCTGAAGAAACAAGACATGAAGAAATCCGAAATAAAGTGAAAGAAAATGCAGGAAGGAATCAAAAGAAATATAAAATGTATTATGATAAAAGACGGTATGAAGGTGTTAAGTTTGATGTGGGCGATATTGTAGCAGTACGTAAACCACATGTAGCTACTGGACAACCGACAAAAACTCAACTAAAATATCGCGGACCATATGTTGTCATTGAAATACTTCCTGGAAATACCTACAAATTGGAAAAATTGAATAAAGAAGATGGAGGATCGAATTTGAATACAGTGGCTCATGTATGTCAAATGATAATCTATAGAAATGCAGAAGAAGATGATTACGAAAATGATGAAAAAGAAGAACAGGAAGAAACAGAATTCGAAATCATTGAATTAGCGGAGCATGAGAATGAAGAGAGCGACGAAGATGTTGATGATAGCGGAGACGAATGGAAACCCGAATCTGATGACGAAACAGAAGATGCTGCTAACATCGAAAATATAAATTTTAGACCAAAAAGGAAAGTACGAAGGCCTTGCAAATTGAACGACTATGTTTGAGGACAAACATAATGTTCAGGATGGTCGAATGGTGGAAAATACATGTCGATCACTCTGTACTGACTATAAACAAGTCAGCAGATGACACAAATGTTTTTAATGATTATGTCACAGTTATTGTATTTGTCATTTTAGAATTAAAATAAATCTTTCCATATAAATTGTTTATTAACCAAGCATCTTGACAAAGTACTAGTAATATTTTCATACGAAGATATTTACTACAATAAGTAGAAAAAATACAAAGTCTATAGAGTTATTGTATTGGATATGGATGGAATATCTCTTTCAAAAAACAGGTTTCCCTCACATTAATAGAATACTGGACTTTTCAAAAACGTCACATGGACGAGTTCTATACAAGGGAATTGCTGCCAACATAACGAACAGGAAAATACTGAAAAGGTTAGTCGCATAAGGAAGTGGTTTTTCTGATCATTTTTTGGTTTTTCTCAAATGTTTTGAGTCCCTTTACCACCCATGCTGTACCCGAATAGTTTGGAGGTCTTTTTAATTTGGGGTATTTTGCATCTTACAGTTGACGACAGCTGTCAACACATATTTGTTTTTGCTTTGCTTTTGGCTTTATTTGTGTTGCTGGTATATTGGATACTAATTTTTATTCTACCTTTGTTTGTGCTTTGTGAGACTCTGATCTGCTTTTATTATTGCAAATATCCTCGAGAAGAGTTATTAGACATTCTACAGCCTATCTTTAGTCTAGTATTAGTTTACAATTAGACATGGATTCTGTAGTGCTTTTACCGACAGATGTTCCTGGAGCAATGTTACAAGAAAATGTACGTTTAGAGGACCATTCTGTCTAGGAATTGAAAAGGTGGTTGGAATGCAGGTCCCTTTTAAACAAACTGGGTCTAAGGATGAACTGATTAAGAGGTGTGGTGAATTGCTGAAACTACTTCATTGTTCTTATATTTGAATTTTTCAGAATTAACGACTGCATTGATAATGGAGGAACAAACAAGATGTTTTTAGGCATAGACCAAGGAAAATTATATGATATGAAGAGAAATATTCTTCAAAATCCAACTTCACACAAGGGTACATTTGATGTGTTTCAAGAAAATTTGATGTGATGTGATGTGATTTGATTTCCATCACGCCCCTTGCCTCAGTATTCCAATAAAGGCCATATATTTACTTATATAGTGAATGAAAATATTGAAAGCGAAAATCCAGAAGTTGTTGAAAGGGATAACGATTCAATAGTAACAGTAAAGGCATTTAGAAGAGGGTCACAATATGTCGACAGTGACCACTTAAGCCAAATTTATGATTCCCTTATTAAATGTTACTATTATTGTAAGTGTAAATGTCAAGCATCATTTGACAAAAAAATTAAACATGATGTCATGATATGCTTAAATAACATATCTGGAGCTGTTGTTCGAGGTAAATGTGATTGCAAACAATGGGCAAGTACAGCCATATTACTGCATTATTACTTTTTTTGTCAAAATACATAGAAGAACATGGTCATGTGCCTGTAGCTTCTACAAGTCAGCCATGTGAATGGGGACAAGGCTCCAATAAAAGGGACCCAGGACCTGTGTCTACTCATATTCATCCCATAAAGCGGTATAAACCTGCAGAAAGATCTGTATATAATCCACTTCCAACAAACTATTGTAGAAACATTGACATGAATGCTTTTTTAGTAAACATTCAAAATGGGAGTCAAGAAACCATGTTGAAACATTATTTTCCATTCAATATAAAGATTTCAAATTTAGTAGTGATGAACTTGAGGTAATAGATAGACAGACCAAAATATTTATTAATAATATGAACATTTTTTTAAATGGTTATACCAATCAATTGGTTCAATTACCTGACTCTTTCCCTCAAGGTAGTCATAAATGGATATACTGGAGAACTTATTTCATAACATCATCCAATGTCCATATTGTTTGTGGTTTAAAGAGTGACCAGGCAAAAAAAAACTTCTTGCTTAGAAATTTATGGCTTCAAACAAAACCAATTTCTACTTCTGCGATGCAATATGGAAAAAAAAATGAATCCATTGCAAGAATGACATATAATTCTTTTATTAAGGCAAGCCAAAAAATAGAAGAATGTGGACTTGTTGTTAATAAACTTTTTCCTTTCTTAGCAACAAGTATAGATGGGTTAGTAAGAAATAGTGATGGTTCAATTGACCACATTTTTGAAATTAAATGTCCAAAAGTCTTGGAAAAATGCAAAAATATTTTAAACTTAGACACATTCCTCACAAAAAGTCAATTGAATAATTTCTGCCTGTCCAAAACAAATAATAAATTTTTTTTAAAACCAAATCATCCATATCTGTATCAAATATTAGTGTCATTAATAGTATTTGATATTGATTATTGTAATTTGATAATTTGGAATCCAAGTGGGATACTTATAGTTCCTGTAAATCGTAAAAATTATTCTGATAAAATGAAGCAAATAATTGACAGAACTAAAATTTTTTATGAAAATGTATTTGTGCCAGAAATGTTTGCCATGAAAGTTGTTCGGGGGCTAAGTCCTATCTGTTTGGCTTAAAACTCTAATTTTCTTTAGGCATTTAATATAGCTTTATTACTTTTGGCAACAGACTGTAGAAATAGCCTAGATATTATTGTACTAGTACAATATGTGATTTATTAATTTGTGCAATTGGAACAATTTTCAGTGCAGTGTAGCAGTCTATCATTAATGATTTATTGATTTTCAAATTATAAACTTGTAATTGTGACGACTTATATGTAATAAATCCTGTTTCTGGTTAAATTTGTGTATTTTTGTGGTTAAATGTCTTAAAACAATAAATAAAAGCTAACATGTATTTATAGAGTGAGGTTTTTATCTTTTCTTTTTATGATTTAACTAGGTAAATAAAATAAAGTGTTAACAGAAGCAATATGTTTAATTACACCTTCAAAATATGGTATCAAACAATTTTTCAAATACAGAATTCTATTTAACCAAAGGTTTTTCAAAATTTACAAGAAAGCGCACAATACTGAAAATATTTGATATTATGTAACATGGTGATAGGAATCAAACCACAATAATGTTTTTTATTTTTTATTTCGACGTTTCGGTAGCGTTCCAGCTACCGTTGTCAAGATTAACTAGCAATAAAATTGATAAAATAATTTTTGGTCCCTATCTGACACAACGAAAAAATATGACAACTAGACAATCAATAATATTTTGAAGTTTAAGACTACAAAACTTTGTTGGTACATTCATAGTAGATCACACATCTGGTAAAATGTGGCCATCATCAGGGCCAATGCTTGTCAACAGTGTCTTTTGAACAAAGGGCCTCTGAAGGCAAAACTGTGGAAATCATTGATGGCCCAGTGTAAATATTGCAATGGAAGTTACCTACTCAGTGGGTTGGCCCACTAAAAATTATACTCATTAAATGATTGCCTTTTAATTGAAAAGTAGTGAATGAAGTACAATATATTTTGAGTGAAATAAAAAAGTTCAAATTTACCTTGAGCAATTGAACAAAATTGAATTTGAATTCATAGAAAAATACATATTACAAAAAACTGGAGAAAAATCCAAAGTTTATACTTACATACTTTAAGGAAATACACGTAACATGTGTAGGATACAACATATAAGAATTCTTTGGTTTGAAAGTAAAAAATATCACAAATATTAAATAAAATAAACGAAACAACATGAAACAATTCTTTGGTATAAAAGAACAAATATCATTGAAATGTGCCAGTGTGTATCATCTTCCCCTTCCTCTGCTGACTTTGTCATCCTTCTGTTCCTCGCTCCTTGACGGTCAGAAGCAGCTCTTAGCCGGATTTTTTCGAAGACAAACTGAAAAAGAATTAACTGTGGTCAAGTGCAAATGTAACTGGCACATGAAGGGTTCATGCAATTAACATTGATTTCTCAGAAAAAACAAAAACTGGATTCAGTGAAGTTCTAGTATTTCTATTTTTTCATAATTTTCAAGAACAATTTCTTTTTATTACTATGTCAGTTAGTGAGAGATTACATTAAGAAATCATTAATTCACCTTTCCAAAAATTATATTGAGCATTTTAGTAAATTGTTTTGAACGAGTAAAGTTATTCACTTGTATTGTATTTCACCAATATGGGCAACTGGTACAGGACTCTAGTTTGAATTGAGGTTTTTCTATTACTGCCCTCCTTCACTCTTCATCATTTTTTAAACTGGGCCAATAACATATATTTCACCTAGAAGATAACCACACCTTCTGTAGGTACCACAGATAGTGGTATTGAGTTTCCATTGGCTTCATCTGGAAACTCAACAGTCAAATAGTCTCTGGAAAAAATTGAATATTATAATTTCAACAGTTGCAAAGTATACAAATGAATGACATAAAACAATTCAAAAGTTCACTTTATGTAATAGTTCTGAAAAGAAAACAACTGAACCAATGAAAACTATAAACAAAAATTCAAATGGAATAATAATTAGCAAATATGACGAATAAATTCAACTTACTCAAAATTAAATATAAAAATCAAAGTAAAAATTCACTATTCACTATGAAAGTTCCCATATTATAGTCCCATTATAACTGCAATATAACCTCAAAATACTAATGAACTGATTATAGATATAAAAAAATACAGCGGTGTGAAGACAGCAGCCAGACTTGGCAGCCTAAAGTTCCGACCGTACCGTCCGTACCCCAACGTTCAGTGGCGTGGGTACTTAAAAAAATGGTGAATGATAAAAAAAATATAGGTACATGTTAATTGAAGGAAATATTTAATCTTACTTGACTAATACTTGGTATATTTTATTTCAATAGTTATTTCCGGAA
>CAJUYI010006737.1:0-13203 GCA_910591695.1 Galerucella pusilla
ACTGCATGATCAGAAATACCCATTGGTGAACCAATCACGGGCTCAGTCAGTAGTTGTTCGTCGTTGTAAAAACTGTGAATACAAAAGTTGTAGGGCTTTTTATTACTCACAACTTTGCCATACAACTTTTTTCCGTAGGACTTGTAGTTTTGTCGGAAATCGAGATAAACCATTTTCCACCCTTAAAAACTCACCCCCTCCCACTTCCCGAACTCGAATCGCCCGTGATTTATTTTTCTCTCCAATTACATCATATTCCCCTCAATTTCTAATGAGTCCATGTCAATACATTTATGCAAGCGTAGTTGAAGATTTAAAAAAGAGTCTCTCAATTGTGGTTGAATATTTTTTATAACCTTTCTTATGTTTTCTTAAATTTAGCTTCTCGATGTCATGACTAGTTCAGAAGTTATGCGCTTGCAAAAATGTACGGAATTACTGTGGTCAACGAATTGTAGTCTATCTGTTAAAGATAATCTGCTCCTTAGGAACACCTTAAATTGCTATATTTTTGAAAAGTAGAAGCTTCAGCCTATCCGACGGTACAAAAACATACAGGGTGCTTCATTTAAAGTCATTGATCTCCAAAAAAAAAACAGGATTTCTCCTGTAGTCTGGGGAAAAACACAAAATTGGCAACAGCGCGAAAAAAAATTTCTCAATTCCTGAAGCCGTTTAGTCAAAACCGTCTCTCGATATCTTAATTGATTCTCAAGTTAGGGCTCATAAAATGTGTCGGAATTCGAATGATCACCCTGTATTATAGATTTCAACGAATTGAGTTGTTTTATTCCATTATACAGTATGGATCTACATCAAGTAAAAGCCTCATTCATTCAATTCACTGATATTTTCACTTGGTTCCCATATATTCAACGTGTTCACCCGAAATGTGACTGTGCATACAAAAGAACTCCATTTGCTTTTATATGCTTTCAAAATAATTTAAATGATTACCAGAAAAAGTTATAATCCCCGAAATAGTAAATGGCGAATTTATACAGATTAAAGTCGTGAGTTATTAAAACGAATGTGCTCCTGTGGAATAAGCCCGCTTAAGCCCCATATTCAATTCATATAAACTCGGTTCTACAGTTTGAATGTCCTACTGAGAATATTGAACTAGTGGAGCGTATTGTTTGTGAACCACCCAGAATAATTATCAGGGAAAATTTTATGTTTAACTATGCTTTTTCCAGCGAAATTGGTATTGAACCACAAGTATTCTCATGAATTCAGCGAATATAAAAATTCTACAGGATAATCCCGTTATTGTCCAATTTAATATCAATAAGTGCTAGACGAGCTTTTCATTGGAGGCGTTATTTTTATAACTGGCCGGAAAGTGATGCGTTCAAATGCTCAAAAGACAATTTGCGCTTTCATTGGAACCAGCACTTCACTACTGGAGCTCTTGTCCAGAACCAGGTAGCAGAAATCGTTCATCTTCATTGACTACTTTATTGATGACATGTGGTGAATATCTTTATAGCTGAGTACACATGACTAGAAGTCAAGAAAACATTTTTGTATTCTGTGTAAAATTTTTATTTTGAAATTGCAAAGCGCTTTCGGCGGTTAAGCCATCATCATCCTCTGAAAACAGGAATAATTTGAGTAAACATTTGGTTAATTCAAAAGATAAAATTAATAAATTATCAAAAAGTGGTATTTACAAACTTGAATGTGATGATTGTGAAGCTACATACATAGGTAGAACTTGTAGGCCTTTAAAAGTTCGAATAGGTGAACATTTGAGTAGATGTGACAATTCGGCTTTTGGTCATCATTTAAAATTTAATAAACATAGTTTCAGTCCTAATCGTAATTCAATAATTTTAAAACAAGTCAATTCTAAAAATTTCAACAGGTTGGATTTTCTAGAAGATTTACAAATTAGTAAAGAATTGCGAAACAATGATCTTTGTCTGAATAAACGAGTACAATTAAAAAGATCTTATGTTCCTTTGCATAGACGTTTAATAGATTAAATAGTATATCCATAAAAGTTCTCTCTATGATGATTTTCATATTTATCAACATCTCATTCTCATTAGACCCTTAATTTTTTTCTGGCTAAGATGTTTTGATTAATTAGTTCTCATTAGACTATAAATCAGAATTTTCTCAATGAAAATGACTTACATTGGTTTTTGGGATATAATTAGATACATATTCAACTAATAGTTCAATTTGCATTCAAATGTATTTTTGTTATTAATAATTTGCTGTAATTTGATTTACATACTTCATTCTTTGAATGATTGTTGTGTTTGGAGTTTCTTCTGACCACTGATTGGTTATCTACTTTAATTAGATTTAGGAAAGGGTTCTCATTAGACCCATAATCTTTTTAGTTTGGTATCAGATTTGAATAATACGTTCTCATTAGACTTTGAAATCAAATCTGTTCTTTGATTTGGATGGCTGATTTTTGGTTTTAGGAGACTACCGGATCACAATTTTTATTCATTAAAATTTGTTATTCGAAATTAGGTTCAGATAATTACTCTCATTTATTCACACAAATATTTTATAATTTCAAATTAATTTATTTGATTTTGGAATCTCTCTTGACCTACAGTGCGTCCATAAAGTAACGCATAAATTCATTATTAGCTAAATAAACAATAATATTAAACATTCTCGAAACAGGTCAATTTTTAATTTTAATTTACTGTTTTTTCGAATTATAATGTTATTTACAGGGTGAACCATCTTGGTGTGATGACGTCATCGCCATTTTTTTTAAGTGGAACACCCCAATTTTTTTTCGATTTCCGGATTTCCCGTGATGAGTTGATTCCAAAAATGCATAACACTTTCTCTCAAATTGGTACAGGGTGGAGGAAAATAAAAAAAATTGAATTACCTACAAAATAAGAAATAAAAGAATAAACGTAATAAACACATTAAATGAAATTACGTATTTACTTACTACTACTTTAAACACCCCGTATAATTTTTAACATTGTATTTAACAGCTTAGTGATCCAAGCCCCTCGACTAAAATTTTTATTGTTTGAAATTTTTTTCTGTCATTTTTTATCATTTGCCGGTAAAAACTGTCAACAACGTTAAAGTACATTTCTGTTATTGTTAACTCTGTAAACAAGGTACGTTTTATGTGAAAACTATCTACAAAGAAATTTATCATATCATAATTTTGCAACTTCTCTAACAAAATGCGGTTAACCGAAAGACCGAAAGTGAGAGGATTGAAATATTAATGATGATTGGTATTGGCGACAGGATGCGGAGTCAACAAGAGGTATGCAGATTATTTCATGAGATGCACCCAGATCGTGAACCCATTTCACAATCCACTGTAAGCAAATAGAGCAAAAATACAGAGAATTAGGACATGTGAGTGATGCACCAAAGCCCGGTAGAACAAAAATTAATGAAAATATTCAAAAAGACATAATTTTGTCGGCAATAGAAAATCCACACTGCGAGGATTATCTAGGGATTTAGGTATTGGAAAGTCTTCAGTAGCAAACATTCTTAAAAAGGTAAAATACCATCCTTATAAAGTACGACTTATCCATGAATTGTCTGAAGACGATTTTGACTGAAGAACTGAATTCTGCGAGTATATGATGAACCAAAATAATTTCACTGATAACGTTTAATTTTCGGACGAGGCAACGTTTTATTTGAACGGGCATGTTAATAGGCAAAACACCCGTTATTGGTCTGATGAAAATCCACACTGGATACAAGAATGCCATACGCAAAGACCACAAAAAATCAACGTATGGGCTGGTATTGTGAGAAATACAATTATTGGTCCATATTTTTTTGACGAAAATTTAACAGGAGCATTGTATCTGGATTTCCTACAAAATACAATGATTCCTGATCTGATCCAGCTTTTTCCTGATATTCAAATACCCAACAATCTAGACCATGGAATTTGGTTTCAACAGGATGGTGCACCGCCACATTTCGCTGTAACTGTGCGCGAGTTTTTAAACAGGACCTTTCCACAACGGTAGATAGGAAGAAGGGGAACAGTGGAATGGCCCGCTAGATCCCCTGATCCTACCCCATTAGACTTCTTTTTATGGGGTTATTTAAAATCTAAAGTTTATACTAACAGACCTGACAATATCCGTGATCTAAAAGACCGAATCAGGCAAGAAATGCAGAACATAACACCCGCTATGCTACAAAATGTTAAAGAAGAATGTAATGTCCGTTTCTGTCATTGTCTAGCAGTCAATGGGGAACAATTTGAACATTTATTGTAAATTTTCTTTTGTTTCTTTTTGGTAGTAAATCACAGTAATTTCATAATTATGTAATTACAATTTTTGTATTTTTTTCCACCCTGTACCAATTTGAAACAAAGTGTTATACATTTTTGGAATCAGCTCATCAAGGGAAATCTGGAAATCGAAAAAAAATTGGGGTGTTCCACTTAAAAAAAAATGGCGATGACGTCATCACACGAAGATGGTTCACCCTGTAAATAACATTATAATTTGAAAAAACGGTAAATTAAAATCAAAAATTGACCTGTTTCGGGAATTTTTAATATTATTGTTTATTCAGCTAATAATGAATTTATGCGTTACTTCATGGACGCACTGTATTTGTGAATTTTCCTTTTTGAATTAGATTTAGAAATGGGTTCTCATTAGACCCTTAATCTTTTTCAGCATCTTATGATTTGATTGGTTCTCATTAGACCTTAATATATCAAATTTATTTAGTTTATTTAGAAAATTCACATAATTTGGTTTTGTGACATTACCAGATCAAAGAAAGTTGTTTACAATAATTCCACTTTTATGCTCATGTTGTATAGCTTGAGTTCTGTGTCCACTTGAATTGTCATTTGTCATTTTATTTTTAAATTGAAGTAGTGTCACTTCGTCTTCCGGTCTACTAACACGTGTTCGTGTAGTGGCTGAAGAATTTATAAAATTAAAAATGTTCATAATGTAATACATTTCAACCCCAAACAGGGGATAATTAATTTTTGAAAAAATTTCAAATTTAATGTAGTGACGTTAATGTGTTGTAGACATTTGACCAAGTTTCTTGTTTCATATCTGACGAGTAAGTAATTCTTTTCTAATATTTTTTAAAAATTTTCCAACGATTATTGCTTACTTGCAGGTATGGCACTGATGATGGCTTAACCGCCGAAAGCGCTTTGCAATTTGAAAATAAAAATTTTACACAGAATACAAAAATGTTTTCTTGACTACTTTATTGATCCCGACGAACTCCTGCCTCCGACGGAATTATTTTGTGAACATTGGTGAGAATCTCCAAAACATGTCCAAGTCACGTTACTTTCCCCGTTCCTTTTCGAAAAATCACTTGTTTTTCATACCTCAAGATACATTGGAACCGGAACATACCATATTCTCAGCATTCAAAACGGAATCTCCTGTGGCATCAATTATTAGGTGTGACATCAGATTATTTTGAAATACGTATTCCAGATGTACTGATCTACGATTGATGTTCTTGAAGCAATAAATTCCTCCAAGAAGGTATTTTCTCTAATTGTCTGGAATCAGCTGTAATTGTTGCTCTGCACAAGGTTAAAAGAACTACTAGTAGCTATTATCCTACCGCCTTATTGCCTATCTTATCCAAGATCATTGGAAGACTGATGGAAATACCGTCTAAGGCATTACCCCATCGAACACAATACCAACAATTTGATTCTCTCCACCTTAAAAATGTACTAATGACGCAATGTTCTGTATAATTATTGACGTGTATGAATCACTGGTGATATTCAAATGTAGATTCGAGTAACACCCGATGAAATGGAAAATAAAATGAAAATAAATGAAAAAATAGAAAAGTGGGAATAAAATGAAAAAAAGAAATAAAATTGAATTGGAATAATGAATAAAATAAATATATATTGGGAAATAAAATATATTATATATATAATCTTGAAGCCCTCCTACCACTCAGTGGTGTAGGGTGTGTTGCAGCTATTCTTCCGTCACGAATTTTTTCCACTCCTCTCTATTTTGAGCTAAGTCCTTCGCTTCTATCCAGCTTCTTTCTCTTTTATACAGTGATCCAGCTATTACCTCATCCCAAGTTTTTCTTGGTCTGCGCCATTTTTCATTTTTTTCAATTTTTGCTTTCCATATTCTCTTAACTGGTTTTTGCTCATCCATACGTTGTAAATGCTCCCACCATTGTAGTTGTCTCTCTTCTACAAATTCTAAGGTTGATTGTATACCCAGGTCTTTTCTGATATCTATGTTTTTCATTCTATCCTCTCTTGTAACACCTCTTACTGTTCTCAAATATTTCATTTCTGCCGCCTGTATTTTACTTTTTTTGTTGTCCTGTTAACACCCATGTTTCACATCCATATGTGAGGATTGGTCGGTATATTGTTTTGAATACTTTTAATTTCGTTTCTTTAGATATTTCTTTTTTGTAGTTAAATTTTGTATTCATGGCTTATAGACTATGAGCCCATGAGGAAAAAAGTGTCGTGATTTGAAACAGCATCATGCCACCATCAGTCCCAGTACTATGGCGTACATTTTCTCTTGTGCAGAAAAGCGCAGTGGAAAACTGAACATTTTATTTTTACCTCCTGAAATCGTGATATGAAACTGTACGCCGTTTGTTACATTTGATAGTAGAATCATAGGAGATCGCTCCAGACTCTATGGCGATCAAAAATAATCGTACGGAAAATCTAGGAAAATTTTTGAAAACTCAAAACACAAAATACATTGACTTGCTGCGAAATGTTACGAAAGTAGAACAAATGCCGTAAATTTTCAGATGATATTTTTTGAGTAGGAAAATCTCGGAAAATAAAAAACTTCCCACGGCTTTTCACACAACTTTTTTTGTACAGCACTACTGTTAAATATTTATTTATATGTTGTATAATCTACAAAATCAAATGCCGTACAGGTTCAAATCACCTTTTAAGAGGGTAGAAAATAAGAGTTTTCAAAAATTTTCCGAACGATTATTTTTGAACGTCATAGAGTCTGGACCGATCTCCTATGATTCTACTATCAAATGTAACAAACTGCGTACAGTTTCATATCACATTTTTAGGAGTTGGAAAATGAAATGTTCAGTTTTCCACTGCGCTTTTCTGCACCAGAGAAAATGTACGCCATAGTGCTGGAACTGATAGTGGCATGATAAACTATAGTTCTGAATGGGTTCGCTGCTGTTTCAAATCGCGACACTTTTTTCCACATGGGCTCATAGTCTATTCGTATAGTTTGTTAGTTTTAACTATTCTATTATTAATATTTGCTTCCTGTGTTCCGTTTTCGTCTACTATTGTTCCAAGGTACTGAAAATGTTCAACTTGCTCTATTTTGTCTGTATCTATCCTCTTTGACGTCTCCAATGACCATAACTTTTGTCTTGTTTTTGTTCATTCGCATTCCCATGTCCATCATTGCTGCATTCCACACATTTATGTTTTCTTGCAGCTCTTTTCAATTTTTTGCTATTAATATCAAAAATGGACGTCAGGGAAGGGTAATAGTATATTGTGCAACAAGTAAACATTTCATTCAAAGTTATAGTTAATGGTAAAATTTGTACAATTTTGTATGGTGAAACCCGGAACGTTATTTCCTTTCATCAAATTCTCTGTTATTAGAAACTACCTTTAATTTAAAAACTTCCAATAAAATATGACAGTTTTGTGACAACTAAGTAGGTATTTGAAGGTGACAGTAGCATACTGGTAACTAGAAATGCCATCTTCTTTTCATTGTAAATAATCCATATTTAAAGTCATCACTTATGTTGGTATCGTAATTCAAAAGACAAACGTTCATACCCCATGAATTACCCTATATTCTTCACTAGCCTTTCACCATACATCAAACGCCGAATATCGTAAATAAAATTACCGACCATTTTCCATTTGATTTGATCCGCAAAAGCGGTTCGTCTCGGCATCGATTCCCAAATGACCTGTAACTAGCTAAATCCTTCATGTTGTTCGCAGATGCATCCATCCGACGACGTCCAGATCGACAACACAATCATCCACTTCGATGCACTGCCAGGCTTGGAAACAATTCTGTCAACGATCTCTATTAGAGCCACTCCGAACCTCTTCAAGAACGGCAAGCTTAAGCTGCGATGTTTGGCAACAATGTTTACTTTGTACACTTCATCGAAAGAGACCGATATACAGGAGGCAGCGCCCCAACTTGCTCTTATCATGGTTCCGTCTACTTCGGCTAATGGTTTGTATAATTTGTTACGATACTATGTACTAATAGTCTCAACTCAACTGTTTCACTGTGATAACAGATTATATGGAACTACAGGGTCGTTTATCATTTAGTTTTTGATGGAGTTACTGATAAATTGTTTGACAAGTTTGGCAACCAACAAGATTTTAAAGTAAACTATAAGAATTATTAAATGTTATAAAATGAGATCAATGGATAATCAATACCACAAAAGAAAAAATATAACTTGCATTACTAGATCGGTTTCACGAACTAAAATTATATTATACACTAGCAAAAGTGGAGTATTATTGAAGTTTCCTGTAATATTGTCGTATTTAATGAAGTGCGTAACCAATAGATATCGCTTGATAATTATAATGGTTCCAATGTTTTATAAGTGTTGAGAAATATTTTTTTTATTGGTCCATATCTTTGGAAGGACTCTGTATAACGTGGTGAAACATTATATCAAAAGCTTCAAGAAAATGTAACCAATCCGTTAACGGTGAACACTTTGAACCTTCAGTTTAATATTACGGTTAGGATTATACTTTTGAGTATGGTCGGGCATTATTTTTCTCAAATTGGTGTCTTCCCAGACAAATCGCCATTTCTGGTGCTTGAATAATGTGGTTTCCAATTTTCATAAATCTCAAAATACTATTGAATTGAAATAATGGGGTAATTGTCAGTTTATATAATAAAATAATTGTCAGTTTTGACAGTACCTAATTAATAAATTATTCTTTGAAACTCATGTGGTATCTCTATGTTGAGACTTAAGCAGTAACGTAAAGTTTTTACACAACTACTTTTCATAACTGATATATGGAGGTCATGAAAAATGTGTCGTTACCTAACGTCAAGGAGTGACTTGAAGTGTCACATTTGATAGCGGAATTGGATGAATATATTTTGAATATCCAAATGTCAGTTTACTCCTCAAAAACAAATTCATTTTCCGCACTAGTAGGGAAAAGTGACTCTTTTCGCACAAAAAGTAGTGCAGAAAAGTGGACGAGTTGTTCATTGGCTCCTGTGCTAGGATATTTCGAGATCGACTTATGATTTTGCTTATACAGGGTGTCCCATAACTAATAAACAATATAAGAACTGTAGAAAGGGGTGATAAAAATAAGTCGTTTGATACAAACATGCACTAGTAAAATGTTAATAGTAAGTGAGATATGGGGCGTTAAAGTTGACAAGATATTTTTGAAAATTCGTAATATTTAGAAAACAACTAAATGTATTGTTTTCAAAATTGGTACACTATGGTTTTTAATGGTAATAAGCATGATATTGCCTTAATTTTCAATAATACTTCTAGATGGCGCTGGTTACACAGTTAAAATTTGATAGATCAGCGGTATTTTCTTTTCCCCCTGTATAATGTGCATTTGATTACAAAATAATAAAAACTGCATCATTTTGGAACAAAAAAGGTATTCTTGTTCAATTCCCATATTTTAAGTCGTTTTCAAGATATTGCTATTTTAATATTGCAGTGCATATATCATTACACTGCAACTTAATCACTAGAATATTTTAAAGAGGGCTGTGACTATTAAAAGAACTGTCATTACTAGTTAAAAGCGAAAAGTTGTCATTACTGTGTTCTTAACTTCTGAACTAAAAATACGGCTTTCATTAAAAATGCCTAGAGGCAATGAATTTACAAATAATGAACTAAGGGATATGATTTGTGTTTATGCACAAGTAAATTATAATGCATGTGCTGCAGTTAGACGATACGTGCAGTTATATCCAAACCGAATTGTACCCAGTCGTAAAAAATTTCAAAGATTGTACTCCAATTTAGGTGAAAGCGGCTCTTTTCGTAAGAAAAATTCTGGTGGTCGACCTAAAATAATTACAGCTGATATGGAAGATGAAATTTTAACAAGAATTATAGAAAATCCTGAATTGAGTACTCGGCGCTTGCAGGCAGCTACTGGTGTAAGTAAATCAAGTGTGTCAAGAATTTTACATACAGAAAAATTGTACCCATATCATTTCACGCCTGTACAAAATCTATTACCCAATGACTTACCAAGGAGACTACAATTTTGTCAATCAATGCTCGGTAAGATCAATCAAGATCCAATACTTTTAAAAAAGGTACTGTTTACGGACGAGGCTACATTCACACGCAGAGGAGTATTTAATTGGAGAAATAACCACTATTACGATTTTGCTAATCCTCATCAATACAAAGAAACTCATTTTCAGCATGAGTTTTCAATCAACATCTGGTGTGGAATCATTGGCGATAATTTCATTGGTCCATTTGAACTCCCTAACAGATTAAATGCGGTAAATTATTTAGAATTTTTGCAAGATGATTTAGGCATTTTACTCGATGAAGTTCCTTTAATTGTAAGGCAGGATATGTGGTTTATGCAGGACGGTGCTCCCCCACATTATCCACTTATAGTCCGGGAGCATTTAAATAACAATTTTCCGCATCATTGGATTGGACGGGGCAGTGAGTTTCCTTGGCCGCCTCGTTCCCCAGAATTTAATCCTTTGGACTTTTATGTATGGGGATATCTAAAATCGTTAGTCTACAATAGTGAAATTCATAACCAAAACGAACTATTAGCAAAAATTCATGAAGTCGCAAATACTTTAAAAAATGGCAACGCGATTGTTTTTTAAAGTAAGACATTTAAAAAAAGTTTACGAAAATGTATTGAAGTAAACGGTGGTCACTTTCAACATTTAATGAAATAAATTTAATTATTGTTTTTTTTCTTCTCTTTTTCCAATCAAATTGTATTCTTTGAACAACCATTGTTTTATTTAGGTAAAAATTTTTAAATGCCGGCGTGGCAAGCAGTATTAAAATAGCAATATCTTGAAAACGACTTAAAATATGGGAATTGAACAAGTATACCTTTTTTGTTCCAAAATGATGCAGTTTTTATTATTTTGTGATAAAATGCACATTATACAGGGGGAAAAAAATACCGCTGATCTATCAAATTTTAACTGTGTAACCAGCGCCGTTTAGAAGTATTATTAAAAATTAAGGCAATATCATGCTTATTACCATTAAAAACCATAGTGTACCAATTTTGAGAACAATACATTTAGTTGTTTTCTAAATATTACGAATTTTCAAAAATATTTTGTCAACTTTAACGCCCCATATCTCACTTACTATTAACATTTTACTGGTGCATGTTTGTATCAAACGACTTATTTTTATCACCCCTTTCTACATTTCTTATATTGTCCATTAGTTATGGGACACCCTGTATAATACGCTGCGTCCATTCAAGTTCGCAGCATATGGAAAACTTTATTATGAATAATTTCCGGAAAAAAATGTATTTCCCATATAAAGCTTTGCATGTTATGAAATTTGAAATGAAATTAGCAGATATAAATTTCATCCAGAATTATACGGGGCCTGTCAAAAAATTTGAAATCTGCTCCACCTTTAAGTTTGACAATTACGAAAAATGTTGAGCACAAAACCATTTTCTTCGATGTTAATGGATGCCAATGCATATTTGAACATAGCTCCCAGTATCGATCAACTTTTTTCTCAAACATTTTTCGATATTGTAAATTGAGGTGAAATTTAAATTTTTTGGCAAACCTTGTATAATACTGGAAAAAGTTGATATCTGATAATTGTTTCTTGCATAGAACATGCAGAGCTTCCTATAAAAAAAAACTGTATAACTGGAAATAAAAAATTTTGAATGGACGTTCTTTAATATCTGAATAAATTGGACCTATTTTGTTGGTTACTTTCAAATGAAAAAGAAGCTAGTTGATTTCCATGAATCAGCCCAATACACATACATACTCCAATAATTTTATACAAATAAAATCAACACTACTTTATTTAAAACAAGAAACAAATGTAAAATTACAACATCAAAGGCATAGAATTGTAGAAGAAGTGCATAAAGTATACGCTCTCGAGCTTGTCCCAATTCTCCCGCACATCGCTACCAATCTGAATCACCACCAAAAACTAGGTTTGATTACTCAAGCTCTCAATCAAACTGGTCTCTTAGTCGGATTGATGTTGGATTGGGAATGTGTTTTCCAATCAAACCGACGTATACGAAAATAAATAAAGCGAAAAAAGTTGAAATTCCGTATTTTTCAGAAAGGGACTCGCAATACGTCCTCACTATTATAAATAACGAACAGAACTGTTAAAGGAAATAAATAATTTTTTTTCAACCGAGTGGTTTTTGACCCATGATTTCATCAAATCTCACCCAATTCTTAAAACGAATTTTTACCATTGAAGGATTGTAGGACCTCCAAGTGTGGATAGTTTGATAAGACCTCCAAAGCATGAGGTAGAGGAAACAAAAGTTGTAGCAGAGAATTGATATTGGAAGGGTGATTGATAGGTTGAAACCACAGTCTGTTATTATTTATAATTCAAAAACTCGTGCACCATAAAAATATCTGAATGTGGCAACTCACTGGAATTTTTGCCTGTACGAACCATATGATGAGTTCACGTACTGTGAATATATTAACAAAAAGAATAATACTGCTCTACAAAAAACTGATTTTCGATAAAGTTTGCTTTTGTGCTTTTTTTATATTGATATATAGATAAATAAACACTATTAGCGAACCAACAGGCCTATTCTGTAACTTGCGACTGCCGATAATTGCGCAATTGTCGCTGTCAAACGCGGGTTTCGTATTCTCGAAGAAGCAACTGCGACCGCGATCGCAATTTATTTGTTAACTGCCTCTAGTGAGCAATTGGTTAACTAAAAAAGTGCATTTTTTAGTTGTTCATGTGAAAATACGTATTCTGTAGGCAATTTTTAAACAATTACAACGCGATTGCAACTGTTGAATAGCAATCGCAATTATAGTATACTCGATTTGAAATTGGTTGATATAGTCTAACAAACAATTGGAGAAGGTGATTCATATGCATGATCATACAGTGTGTAAAAGCCAAATGGAATAAATTCATTATTTCGGT
>CAJUYI010006738.1:0-13203 GCA_910591695.1 Galerucella pusilla
AACGTTTGATAAAGCTACTGTGTTGGCGAAACGCGTCACTTTATGTTTAAATTACAATGTAGATTTTACAAAATAAAATTGTTTGATTTCATAGATTGTCTAGTTGTCAAATGTTTTTGTTGTGTCTGATAAGAACCAAAAATTGTTTAAAAATCTAATTCATCTTGACAACGGTATCTGGAACGCTACCGAAACGTCGAAATAAAAAATACAAAAAAGTCGAAATAAGAAATACGAAAACATATTGTGGTTTTAATTCCCAACAAATAAGAAAAAGAATAAGTGACTTGGTAATTATTAAATATTAATAAAATGTAGAATACGTGATATGTAGGAAATGAAATTTGATCTTGAAATCCGGTATTTACTATTTTGAAACTATTTAAATGAAGAAATATGCCTGTGTAAAAATTACATAAGTAAAAGTCCACTTTTTATAAAATGTTTTCGCGTTTTTTAAATCTCGCATTCCCCTCCTAGACTGGTGTTGTAGTAAATTTTGTGCTTTTCAAATTAGTTCCTTTATCAGTTTACTCTATCTTGCACCGTTTTCATGAAAATGGCGTTTTAATACTTCGAAGAGAAATTTCACAGTAAAAAAAAGAGTTTTGAGCGATAAGTGTTACAAATTTCAAAACTTTTATGTTTTTAGGGGATAGAACATACTTCGGAACATTTGGAACATACTTCGTCTCCACAGTTTTTTTGTAACTAATTAAATAAACGCGTAAATAGAGAAAAACGTTCAAAACTGCTATCTCAGCAATACAAAAAAGGTCTTGAGTGACGTCATGCGCACGACGGACGGAAAATGAAACACGGGAGCATCCGGCCCTGGACGGATACATAGGAAGTAGATCTCCTCCCCTGCGCCCGACCACTTTGGTGCGCATGCGTGAGCGGTTGAATGATTGTAAGAGCGCCAAATTTGAATATCTTAAACGAGATCTAACAATATACTATTGTTAGTTATAACGGTGTTGAATAAATTTGTAGTTGCAGTTTTTCCAAGATATTTCAGCTGAACTGGAATACTAATATTATTTTACATTTTTATTGCCAGGATATGTAGGAATTTATTCGCTTAGTGAATAATTTATAATAATAACAAAATATCTTAATCAATTTTGATATGAAGTACCTATTTATTTATATGAAAATACAATTTTGTATTTGTTATTGAATCAAAAATCAGGCTAATTTGATGCGAAATATTCTCATATAACTTAACTTATCTTATCAGTGCTGGCAAATAAGAATTGTCAATATTTTAATTTTGTTTACACAAAATCCCCAACGTAAATGAACAGGATTTTTTTAAATTGGTGTTTGTTTGTTATTGGAGAAATACTCCCCTTTATGAATTCCCAATGCTATAACTTAGTTCAAAATATATCGTAACAAAAAGTAAATAAGATAAATAACTATTAAAAACAATATTTTTATTTATTTACAAGTGTAATTCAATTGAATTTGTTGAAGTTGTACACTATAATTGAATTCGAATTTGGACGTTTAAAATATAATGCTTTTATTTGTTTCAGGCCTCGTATCCGCCCAAAGTGATCCATATACACAACTAAGTAACCACTGGTTCACAAGATGCTTCAATCAAAGTAAACAAATTGAAAATTTTGATAAATTGCGATCGGACGGTGTGGAATTCAAGAGGTACCTCAAATTCGCCTTCCAATTTCTTCCCGGAGAACAGAAAATCTTCTGTGAAAGAGAACGACCCATCTTAGACAATAAAATGAGAGAGTTGGCGAGAGATATGAGACCATGTCTGAGTCAACAAGAAAATTTTTTCGAAAATTTTCTTCATCAAAGTTTCAAGGAACTTTTGCACTTCTTGTGTCACAACGATGGAGAAAATGTGAACAGTGAGTATAGAACTGACTTTTGTATAATAAGGTCCACTCCGTCAAGCGGAACAAAAATGAAGATCGCCTGTCCGCATAGGTATATCTGAATTTGTAGCTTTTGCATGTTTAATATTTCTGTTTTCTACAGTTATATTAAAAAAATATCTAGTAATAACAGGTTGTCCAAATAAGTTATTTTTTAATGCATTTTAAACTGGTCGTTTAGAAAAATTGTATTGTCCAATTTGGATTAGTCATTCACGAAAGTTTTGTCTACTATTTCATTTTTTTTTTAAATACAGGTCGTTCTGACATTGAAAAATATCCGTGACCGTGACAGATTCAGCATAACTTGTCAGTATTTTAAATTTATTTGGTTCTCGCAGAAGCTATTAAGATTCACACCCTTGAAAAATATATGCGAAAGAAACTAGCGGAATACACAATAACTCGCGCTTCATTTTTTGGCTATCCGTCATGATATAATTATAAATTGTCATCTCTAATTTTAAACAATATCAAAGCTTGAAAAATTCCTGAGTTTCACCAAACTTTCTTTTGAGGAACTTTTGAGATAAAAAAAAATTACCAATTGTCTCTGTGCTTTTGAGTGAAATTTAGAACTGAAACTATTATCAAAGACCTTGCTCTTATTGAGAAGTAGGTCGTCGTCCCAATTCTAATTCTTTCCACACGTGTCCTAAACTCCAGGGTTTTTTAATACTGTTTTTGAAGAAAAATGATCTACATTGATGTAATGTGATTTACAGGGGTAGGACAAAATATTAGAATAACTGTTAAAATAATTCTAAAGGAAAATTAAAGGTTTGAGCTGGTTTAATGGTCAAAAATTTGATCCGACTATTCTTCATAGTAGGAAGTCTATAACTGTCTCTAGTATTTGAATTTATTGCAACTATATATTGCTACCGAGATTCGTCGATTATCAAGCAGGTATATTTATTGATATTTGGTTTCAATAAAATGGTTGCTGATTGCCAATCCCTCAATTATGGTCTTGTTACCGAGTATTTATATTATACGTTTATTTAAAATTGACCTTTTATTGTATTTCTTATTTTGTTGAGTGGGATTTTTATTTAATTTGAAAATCACTTTCCAGCCTTCTTCAGTTCAAAAGCTACCGAATGCCGTAACAAACTTTTCAACACAGATTATCCTCACTTGGAAAACTGTTTCGGAAAAATACTCAAACCAACATCTGGAGTAATAGTGAAAAAAGATATTTGTGGGTATGTATTTATAATATTTTTGAATATTTTAACCAATAATTGTAAAAAAAACACTAGGTTTTATGCTGCTGAAAAACATTTTTATCTTTTTCTAAGTCGCGGTTTTAAAATATTAACCAAATTTTGTTTAATCTTGAACGAGACTATTTATTTTGTTAATCCGGTATATTGTCATCTGATATATGTAGAATCCTTGACAAAGACAAGAATGACAAATTCATTTATAATGAAATTAAAACGGGAGTGTCGCTCGATAATTAACATCGTTGTTTCGTGGTTGTTGGTTATTCGTTCGTTTCAACGGAACATTTTTTTTTATTGGCGAATGGATCGTTATTTGCTTTATCTTTCTGATGTAAAATTGACGGTTCATGTGGTCTCTGAAATGTAAATTTTATATAGGTATGTCTTAAAATTGAAATGTCATGGACGTACAACACAATTTTTAAACAGAGTTAATCAATTTAAAAAAATCTATTTGCCATGTATGGGCGATAAAATGATTAAAATGGGTCAATATATTTATATTCACAATGGGCGTTCGTAAAAATTTTCCTAAGTCCCGACGACTGCCTGTTTTTAATGTTTTTGTATTGAAAAACGATTTTTCTTACTTTGCTATCAACTTGAATTTTTCTTTTTGTATGGATTTCTAATAATTTTTACGGTGTTGTTTAGTGACATGGGAGTAGTGAAGAAATGTTTCGCCGATGCATTAGAATACCAATGTCCCTCTTTCGGATCCTACAAAAAACTGAACGAAGACTTTTTCAACCACGTCAGTCAACCGTGCTCCGGCTGTGCATTCTACCTTAACTCCATGTTGTTAACAGCGTCTCTACTCGTCTCCTTCATATTCAATAGAAAGTAATTGGACGCCATTTTTTACTCACAACAACCGAAATGTAAGAAAAAGTTTTCGGTGGATCTGCCGAACGAACTTTTTGGTATAATTTGTTAGTTAGAAACTGTACGAGTATATATTTATGTAATTTGATCATTGTTATCACACTTTATCATTAATTCGATGTTGATGGAAAAATAATTGGTCCAAAATGTGTTTTACGTCACTTCCAATAAAATATCTATCAGCAAACATCATGTGATTGATTTTTGGAAACGTTTTAAAATATGTGAATAATTAGACTTGGAAATTCCAATAACTAACTAGAAACTTTTTTAACTTATAGTGAAATCCTGATATTACTCATTGGAATATTCAGAATATTTTAATGGAAACGTTCTTTCACTTTTTTATAAAAAATTCCGTGAATTATACCATTTTTTATTTTCTTTCTTTTAAAGCGCTAGTCACACTATCCCGATCGGAACCAGGCAGGTACGACACGGACAGATAAAATATTCATCAGTAAACATGTGATTGATTTTTGTGGAAAGTATTGCTAAATTAATGGGTAATTAGAATCGAAAATTTCAATAAACAAAACCTTGTTTTTACAATGTATAGCGAAATCCTGCCAGTAGTCCTTGGAATTTTCACTATATTTTGGGCCAAACATTCTTCCACTACTCGGAAACACAATAATTGTTTGAATTTTTTTAAAGCTTGGTCCACACTACCTCACCGTAACGGCCTCGTTCCGGCATGGATGGAGCCGTGATGTTCATATATAAATTAATTATTTTTATCACAGTCCACCACTATTTTGGTGTAAATGAGATTAATGGGAAAATAATTTATTCAAAATGATATACAGAATCAACTACTTTTTTCTGAATATTCAATATTTTTTGAGCAGAAGTTTTCCATTATTCTAAGCACAATAATTGTGAAACATCTATTCTATACAATATGATTATTCTATTTTTTTACTAAAGCTTGGTTCACACTATCCAGACCGGAACAGACTCTAAATCGATCTATGAACGGCCTAAACTTAATTTCTCCCATTTATACATGAAAATTCATGACATAATTGGTAAACTTCATACTAAAGATATATAGTAGCAGTTCTGTCAAATATAATAACTGCTTTATAGGGTGTTGTTACGCCAAATAGTACGTTTTTTCACTAAATATTTCTTCAGATTAAACGGAATCATGAATAGATGCAGTGTCTTAATACAGAATCCATTATTTCAACACTACCTTTAATGTTCCCTTTTCCATCCCAGCTTTTCCTTTGACGTTCCGGAAACCTTTCAGTCCTTAATTTTGTGTTTATACTAGAAAAAAGTTTCAAGTGATATTTGAGCGAATCTCATCAGATATTACCTTTTTGTCTTATTTTGACGTTTATCTTTACTTCTTTTGCAGAAAAATTTGCCTTGCTCCACACTTTTCAGTAGATGCTCAAATTTCAAAACAAATAGGTTTATTTGAAATCTCACTGATATTTTTACAGCTTGTGCCTTTGTGAATCTTAATTTCGAACATAAATGTCACAAAGTTGTCACAAATTGAAAAGGTCAACAAACATATAGTATGTAATGTCGTTTATATGGTGGCACTATCCGCTTTCCACAAGGATTTTTGCCAAAAATGTTGACCTATTACTGGGCCTACAAAGCGAACAACCTGTGTTGGCCAAATCGACGGGTATTTGACGTCACAAAGCAGGGGTGCGAGACGTCACGTTCAAAGCGTGCGCTTGCTTTCCGCACTTTTGATATTTTTTTAGTGACAGACACGTTTTTCATCTTAACCTCATTCAAAACCAAAATGGGATTTTTTGTTTGGGAAATATCAAGATAAACTACATTTCTTCATCCGATGCGGTTTTATGGAGGATGTGAGCCAATCTCGTTATTCACAGACATCGCTGCGATAGTTTTACTAAATGTTTTTTTAAACCACCTATTCTTTCGAATATAATAGCCATATAATACCTTGATACCATGTTGGATTATAAAATTGTATCTGTAAAATCAGGCAGACTTTGAAAAATCAACAAATTGTACTGATACTGGTAACAAAAGTCGTAAGTATTAAGTTGCTTACATTGTTTTGGAAATTTTAAATTAATATAATTTCGTGAGGGTATAAAATAACAATCAACATTAAAAAAAACAAAGTTAGAAATAATTACCAACAAAAATAAGAGAATTAATTTTACAACAGATGCTCTACATTACGATCATTTGTCTCCATACACAAATTAATTCTTTTCTCTTACTTTTGCAAAAATTCCAGCATAATTTATAATTTCATTACATACGTTCTGAATTATTTGCCACAGCTGATTACGGGTTTCTATTGGAACAGCATAGACTAATGATTTCAAATAACCCCAAATACAAAAATCACAGGTGTTTAAATCTGGAGATCTTGGGGGGCCAATTAACTGGACCACTTCTTCCAATCCATTTATCGTAATAGCTATTGTCGAGATATTGACGAACGTCTCTACTTAAAAGCTGGGCAGACGTCGTGCATGAATCATAAATTATTTCGAATCATCAAGGGAACCTCATTTAATCAGGTAAAATATTTTGTAAGAAATTAAGATATTCTTGTCCTGTTAAACGGCTAGGAAGCTCTACGGGTCCTAGAAGCTGATTTACCGATTATACATATATCCAAACATTTATACTAAATCTTTGCTGGTGCTTTTTCTCTACTGTTGCATGAGGATTATCACCAATGTAGGCATAATGATGTGCATTATGTAAATTAAAAGTTCCGTCTCTAGTAAACGTAGATTCATCGCAAAATAAAATATTGGAAAAGAAATTAGGATCTTGATTTTTTTGTTCCGCAACCAGTTTGAAAAATCTATGCGGGCAGGGAAATCACCATCTACCATGGCATGAACTTTTCGAAAATGGATAGGATGAAGGTTTTCTTTATGAATAATATTCCATATGAAAGAATGAATGAATTATTTTCAATTTCAATCAAAATATCGTCTTCGAATTCCATTGTCACATCAGGTCGTCTACCAGTTTCAGTATTTTTAGGTACTACTGAGCCACTTTCTCTTAATCTTTGGTGTACGACTACCAATGTTGCACGAGCAGGATGCCTTCTGTTTGAAAATTTTTCCGCATATCTTCGCTCTGCTGCACGAGCGTTACATTGTACTTCCCCATAAACTAAATGCAATCAGCATATTCTTCACTCGAAAAATAAACCATTTTGATCAAATGAACCATTATTTTTTACCTTTCACACACAATGAAGCAATAATAACTGTTTAGAATCAAACTAATTTGACTCATTGTAGATTTTTTTGATTTGTCAAAGCCAACTTGATATTACAGATACAATTTTATAATCCAACATGATTTTATGTAAGAAACACAAAAAGTTTAAATTTATTTTTCTTGAAAACGGCTCATGATATCGATTTGAAAAAAGAGAACATTTTTTATGAAAATTATCTTGAATTTTCCAAATTCGGTGTCAGATACATAAAAAACATGAAAATAAAATTTTTTAAATAAAAATACCTGTTGGTCCCTCTAACTGACACGCTTGTGGAGGATCTGAGAAAAAAAATTCACAGTGAACGACTGGTTTGTAACTGTTTATTGATTATACCAAGTTTGAATATTTTAAGCTGTAGCTCCCTTAGGAAGCATTTTCGGATTAAGGTAATTTGAGCTAAATTGACTTGAAATCACCTCTAGTAACTGTAGTTTCCGTTTGGCAGGATAGTTTCTGAAGACCCTGTAGATATATTTCGAAACTATTTTGGTTTAAAATAAAAAATTGAGATTTCAATTTAGTTGGTTATACAAAAATTGTGTGGGTTGAGCTTAAATTTTCCAATAAAATAACAGTAGATTCTTCTAATAAGTATTTCAGAAATTTAGGACCTATTTTAATTCAAATATTTCCGAAATCGGAAGTAATACAAGGGGTGATGTTTTCATTTCACAATTTATTTTCGAAACGCCTAGTATATTTTGATTTTATGTGAAAAATGCTAGCCTACTTGATTAGAACTAAATCTCAATCCATTCGAAAGAATTTTCTCATAACACAATTTTTTATAAATGTAGGCTTTTTCATATAATACATGTGATTTTTTTGGCAAAAGCTCCTCTTCTTCTGCCTTTGTTCTTTCAGGAGGAGTACAACCATTAGAATCGCTCACTCGACCACCAGCTAAATATTATAAAAAGACGTTTGTGTTTTACATTTGACAGAAGCATGTATGATTAGATTTTTAAGGAAATTTTGAAATTCATATATGATTTTCATCAGTTTTGAAAACTAATATTAAAAAAATAAGATGCCATTAGTGAAAAAAAATGCTATGAGTCACGGTAGAAAAGTGTGTTAAAGACTCGGATCCATCAAAGCTCGACCTCGACAATAATACCTCACTTTTCTGGATATTATAAATCTAAATTTCGCGAACCAATTTTTTATGAAAACAGCAGTGCCTAAACCAATTACTGTGATATGAAATATATTTTTCGAAAAACTAATTATTTTAATGTTTGAAAAAAATGTTCTATTTTGTGTAAATTTTAATATCTAATAATAATGTGATTATTAAATAAATCAACTACCTATTTAAAAAAAGCATCGTACAATTATTATGCATTGCCAAACATTCTTCAAGCTGCCAAATTTTCCAGCTCCCTTCGCTTAGTACACTTTCAACTTTATACAGGTACAAAATAGTTATTAACGAATTCGGCTTCAAAATATCACAATGCATTCATTATTCAACAGTAGGTAATTAGATTAATTTATTCCAGAAAAGTTATGAAGAACAGGGTCATGGCTAATAATTCTTAGATCTAGCAGGAGTTGTGTTTACTACTTTTTTCTGGTATAAAGTTGAAATATCCCTGATGTGCCAGATATCTTTATTGCGCTTGAACAATAGTCAGTATGTTATAGAACTTACAAATTTTTGTTTATTACTGCTTTCATTCTAAAAAGAGTGTTAAAACTAAAGAATGGGTTAAGCTTGAACCACAGTGGAAAATTATGTTGCATAAAATTGATTGTTTTGGGGAATTTTTTGCGGTTAAGAGAATTTAGGAATAGTGGCTTTAAAAGGATATGGAACATCATGAAATGGACGATCTGCCTTCACCATTTCACGGCATATTTTGAGAGAAAAAAGTACTTCTCACAACTGGTATAAGCTTAACGTATTTCTGTTGTTGAAATTACAAATGATGTTTCAATACTTACAACCTTTGTGTGTCAAAATGTTGCTAAATTTTTAAAATATAGTTCTTTGATATATATTAGGATGAGATAATTTTTAATACTGTACTTTTTACATTTATATATATATATTTATATATTTTATATTTATATATATATATTTGTCCCCTGTATTTTGAAGTTATTTTCTGAATTGTATATATTTTTGTTCAAGAACTTAAATTTATGTACCTATATCGTTAATTTAATAAAATATTTATGCTCGTTGAGTCGTCTTTTGTTTTCACTACTAGTCATTTTCGATTCACTCTTCCCAACTATACCTTTTAACGTCCTCTTTTTGTTGAGAATCTGGCGCACTTCAAATTTAAATTCACATCGCTTAAGGTAAAATTCATTTTTTCACTAGGTTTCTCCAAACTAGACAAATTAACAATGTATTATCGACAAACAAGTAAATGAAATCACACCTCACGAGAAGTTCAATATCGCTAATATGTCAAACTAGCCCCGACAGACGTTGTCCTGTCTTGCCTTACAATATAATACAAATTTTTATTATTTTTATTTTGATTAAAAAATAATATATCTCATCGTTACTGATTTTGGGTGGAAAAAATCAGTATTGTTAATTTTTTTATAGAAGGAATATATTCCTTGAAAATTCGACTTTCCTGGATTTTCTTTAAATTTTTTTGATAAAAAATGTTTCAACCATTTTTTGAAATGACTATTAAAAGACATTCCTGTGCTAGATACTATCAAATCGCCCCATCCGTTTAGTAGTTGTTCATTATGAATCCGATTGTAGCGCCACCTACTGTGAATAATTGTGAATCTAAACCTTCCAGTTGCGTACTCAAACTCACAATAAAAATGATATCCCTCGGGGGCAAAAGCCCGGTGTTAGTCATACATATAAACCTTCCTCTTGAATCACTTTATATATTGCTATCTGCATCAGAATTTGTTGAGTATTCTAAAAGATCGTATCTTCTGTAAGTTCCTTGTGGAAATGTGGAAATGGAATCCAGTGAAGTGCACGTTCCAGGAACGGTTTTTTATGTATGATCATTTTTGTTTTCAAAACATGTATAACTCAGTTTGGTGATTTTGTGTATTGAAGTGTGTATCGATTAACAACTATTCCAATGATAAATCATAAGAAAACCTGGATAAAAACTTATGATGCTATCCTGATAACGCAGGTAATTGATTATTGGAAATTTCTCTTTCTAACATTGGTAACCAAATTTGACTACATTCGGCTGAAATACTAGCTACACATTTATCTGCATTTAGTTGTATCAAAGCACTTTCTTTGATTTTTCGTCTTTTATTATTGGGCTCTTTCAATATTATTTTTGTCGAATCCCATTGAATTTTATGCCCCTCTTCCCAAGCATGTTTACAAATACCTGACTTAAAGAACTCCCTATCTTTGATGTATTTTTTATGTTCACTTATTCGGACTTTCAATGGTCTAGAGTCTAGATGTTTCACCTAAATAGAATTTGTCGCATTCACAAGATATCTGATATATGCAATTTTTTGAAGATTGTTCTTCATTTTTTGGTTTCGTTTTTGTTAAGATAGATCTCAAAGTATTGTTAGATTTAAAGCTGGTTCGAATGTTAAATTGATTACCAATTTTCTTAATTCTTTCTGACAAACCCCTAACATACGGTATTGTCAAGTTTTTAAAAAATTATGTTAGCTGAAATTTTAGGATGAAAGGAAACAAACTTTCCTTTCTTTCTCTTATCCTTATGCCTTCTCAGGCGTCGGATTGGAGTTCTTCATTTATCCATTTTTTTTCTGTCCCTGGCTAATGCCTTCATCTCTCCTAATGTTTTTCCTTTGTTATTTCCAACTTCTTCAATCTGGTCTATCCATTTCCTCCTGGGTCTTCCTCTTTGTCTTTTTCTTGATATTCCCATTTTCATAACTTTTCTCGCAATTCTATCTTGCTTCATTCTTACTAGGTGGCCAAACCAATTCAATTGTTTCTTTTTAATATTTTGATATTATTGTGTCTTGATTAGTTATGCTTCTGATTTCTTCGTTCCTTATTACTTTGTCCCATTTCGTTTTACCTGCTTAACTTAAACTAAATTTATCCAAAACTTTCTTCACTATGCAGTCTGTCATCACCTATTGTACTCCTGAGCCAGGTTTTTACTCTTCGTAGGGTACTGAACGATCTTTCCACGGAAGAAGTAGTGGATGGGAAAGCAGTGCCTTGTTGCAGGGAAAAAAACATTAGCTTCCTCCAAAAGTGCAGCAACTTCAATGTCCTTTAATTTGTCTTCTGCTAAATTCTTTTTCTTCCACATATTGTACCATAAATCTAATTCTGAAGAGACATCACTCAACTTATAAAATTCCATGAAAGACTCTGCATTATTTTTTAAATCTTTTGAGCATGCTTGAAGGATGAAGATAAATTACAGCAAAAGCAGGTGTATTTTCGTTGGAGAATCTAGCATCCAAAGACGAAGTTAAATAATCAAGATAGAAAGATTATTGACCGCTTCCAGTATTCAACTACTTACAGACTCAGATGGTGGATTATGTATTTCTTTGTGTTCTAAGTGCCTACGAGACAAAAAATGGCCAAATACTTCCCCTTCTGAGTAAAAGCAAATCCTTTTGAACATGCATAGAAAAAGTCAAAATATAGAGATTTAAGAACAGACCCACCTCGAAAACTTGTGCAGGCACCCCCACCACCTTCTCAAAGGGGTGACACGCGCGGCGTCATATTTTTTTTCTCGAAAACGGTAAGACATAGAAACTTCTAGTTTTCGCCATTCGGATGATTAAATTCTACATTTCCCGGTTATTTTTCTATTTTTTAATAATGCTTCATTTTTTCGTTATTCAGAAAAATGTGGTAGCAGACTGTTTTGCTAAGTAAGTTTTTCGGGTATTACTCGAAAATGGATCATAATACGAAAATTTTATAGGAATACCAAATTGAAGATCACACAATTTCGTATCGATCGATAAATGATAAGTTTGGATTGTTTTTTATTTATCGCATCCAGTAGCGTCCGAACGTTAGGGTTTCGGACAAATTGTAGTGCAGCGCCTTACACGTTAATTTTGTTTTTTTCAAATACGGTAAGACATAGAAACATCTAGTTTGCGCCATTAGAAAAGTGATTAAATTTTACATTTCCCAGTTATTCTAATATTTTTCGATAATGCTTCATTTTTCCGTTATTCAGAAAAATATGGCAGCAGCATGTTTTGCTAAGTAAGTCTTTTGCCTATTACTCAAAAATGATTCATTATATGGAAATTTTATAAGAATACAAAATTGAAGATCACACAATTTCCTATCGATTGGTATATAATAAGTTATTGGGATTGTTTTTTATTTATCGCATCCGGTAGCGTTCGAACGTTAGAGTTTCGGGCCAAAATGCGGAGAAGAAAGTATCTTATTTATTTATAAAAAAAAAATATTCGACAAAAAAACTGAACTTGTCTTATAAAATAGAACACTTTTAATATACTTTGTTGAGTTTGAAAAAAAAAACTAATAATATCGGGGTATACAACGTAAATAATAAAATAAAACAGTACCTAGAACTAATCATTCCAGTATTTGATATAAAAACAACAGTTTTTTTCAAAAACAAATAAGTATAATATAGAAGAATATTAACTAAAAAACATAAACATTTTTCTAATAAACAAATAAATAAATAATATGAAGTATGAACAGCATTCCTTGCAGGTACATAGTTGTGTGCACTTTAATTTTTTAACAAAACATTTACATCTATGATTACAAATTTTGCAATAACATTTAATCAAAGTTTCTGTAAGTAATTTAATATTTTCTATGGTGGTCCAAATTGGTACCCATTTATTATTTTCAAGCGACCATCCCCAATCAGATGGACATGGTAATTTTTGGAAAGTCTTTATCAACTGACCCCAAACAAAACCACCTTGATAAATGCACCTTCTAATG
>CAJUYI010006739.1:0-13202 GCA_910591695.1 Galerucella pusilla
AGAAGACTACGTGATCCAGTTGAGAAAAAGGATGGACGATGTACACGGATTGGTTCGAACGAATCTCCAAGTTGCCAGCGACAGAATGAAAAAACGGTACGACACGCAGGCTACAAAAGGCAGTTTCAAAGAAGGGGACAAAGTATGGCTACACAACCCGACGAGGAGAAAGGGCTTTTCTCCAAAACTACAAAAATCTTGGGAGGGTCCATACTCAATCAAGAAGAAGATCAACGACGTCATCTATCGCATAAGTAAGATCCCCAATGGAAAACCGAAAGTATGGGATGTTTTTTACTTTGAAGTTGTTTATTTTTAATGGGTCAAGCAGATTGGTATCACATGATCAAATAGTCTCACTAATCCAACTTTATATAGAAAGGCCACTTTTATAAATCGAAAAGTGCAAAATAAGCATATGCGTGCAGCATTTTGAATCACAGACTCCTCTTTTTCAATGTCATTTTTCACCAAGCAAAGCAATAATTGTTCAAAAATTGAACAGATGAGGCTTTTACTTGATGTAGATCCACACTGAATGATGATATAAAACAATTTAATTCGTTAAAATCTACCTTATATTAAAATTAAAGTTGTTAGTGAAGCGCGTCACAACTTTAATTTTAATTTATAATGTAGGTTTTAACTTAACGAATTAAATGGTTTCATTTCATCAATAATTGTTTGTCTGATACACGTGAAATTTTAAGAATCTGCCTCTTGTATAGTGGACGTGATATTTTTAATGCAGCTATTTAATCGTATATCCCCTTTGAGTTATATTGCGGACTATGACGGTATCGTATCGAATTACAGTCGAACAAATAGCCGACAACTTCAAGTTCGCATTACGGCAAGTATACTGTCAGTTTTTCATTAAGCATTCCAAGTGTTGCGGTCTCTTTTTTTGGCAAACTTTAAATAAACTCAACCATGTATTGATTTCCCTAATAATATTCTCGACTGAAGTGTGACATTCTAAAGATTCAATAAATGTATCGACCGGGTAATTATGATTGAGAACACCCACATCCATCACATAGGGCCAATATTTGAGGGTTTTATATACCTAGAAGATATTCTATAGCCTGAAGGTTATTAATCATCAAAGGAATTTATGTAGGATAATATGGAAGGTGATTTTGAATAATGAAGTGAACGAGGGTTAGTAGCTATGAGGAAAGTTTGTATCAGTAAAAGCAGTTGTGATGTGAAATTATGTTCTTTGAGTGTGGAGATGTACGAGAAAAGGAGTGAAATGAATACAAAACTATGTGAAACATATGGAGTATATTAAAAAGTGAGTGAAATTCGCTCAAAGAGCTTGGAAAGTCACAATAGAGAAGAAAATAGTAATTTTTTGTATTAAATGAATTGCTTTTTCCATTTATCTCTATTATATGATATCAACTCAATGAGTATGAAGGGCATTATATCGAGGAACCACAAAAAAAGGGCGGAAAATTGGAAATATGTCAAATTGTTCCCACTTTGATGTCTAGCATAATGCGGACGACATAGTACTCATGGCCAGATCCAGGAAATAGCCTGTAAGCGTATTCAAGCTACTGGAACAGAAGGCAAGAGAACATGGTCTATTGATCGAAGAGAAAAAAAAACAAAATACATGGTAATGGAGGATAATGAGAAAACCGATATTATTATAAATTGTTATCAAAATAATAGCTACAGATTGAAAAAAAGTGTGACAAATCAAATATTTGGGAGTCACTATCACAAATAAAGGAGGCGAAGAAAGGGAAATAGGAAAAAAGGTTAACAAAAGGCAGTAAAGAAACAGGAATGGTATTGGAGATGTTAAAATCAAAAGACTTGTAACGTTATATTTGGCCACTACTTAAACTCAATTGGTATATTTAAATATCTACCGGACGGCGAGTAGCCAGTCCTTTTGTCATACCAACATTTGATTCTCGTCGAGAACCTGTAGTATCAATCACCACTGAAAGGCAAATTTTCACATTTAATGTGCCACGGATAATCTCCGTTGGTGAGGATCAGTGTACACTGATATTGGTCAAATATTTTAATTCTTCTCTCCTATGGAAAGAGATATTAAGAACACACTACCAATATGTAAATTCTTTCTCGAAGCGGAGCATGTGAACAAGAAAGGGATATGCAACGTATGTCCATTGCTCATCGCATGTTTCAATTTAATAGCGAGTAGTAAAAATAAGCTTTCTTTTTACTGTGAACCATGAACGAAGAAGTTTAAAATTTTAATTTGTTGTGAGAGGTTCACCTCAAACCTTCTTTTCTTCATAAAGTGCATCACATGTGGAGGGTAAGTTGCATTTACGTATATGCTTTTCATTTCTGATTCCTTCTTTTATATTTTTCCTCCTAGTGATAAGCGCCAGACACACACATACAGCGCTATTGGTTTTTTTTATCTTGTTCTTTGGTATAGTTTTTCTAGTTTTTCCTATACAGTTGATAAAAGGTTTACATGTATATAGTTAAAGTCTTTGAAATATGTATATTTAATTAATTAATTAATTCAATCTAATTACCAACATAGAATATAATATTTCCGGATTACATTTCACATTACATTTTTTTCATCGCCTTCCGGTATATTATATTATACATATCATACCATATGAGTTTAAATCGTGGCCAAATGAAACGTTACAGACATATCACGAAAAGTTAAAATAATAATGTACTACACAATAATGAGACCGTCATTGTGAACAAAAAAGGGCAGAATAAACTAGGAATATGGGAACGTTGAATGCTCAGAAGGATTTATGGTGGAATTAAAGAAGATGGAATGTACAGAAGAAGAACAAACAGAGAACTATCAGAATTATATGAGCACCCAAGTATAACTCATATAATTAAAGCGCAGAGATTTTGATGGTTGGGACATATAGGAAGAATGACAGTAGATAGATGGGTAAAACGAGTGCTAAGAGGTGGAGAAGGTGGTGAAAAGAGGAGAGGAAGACAAAGGAAAAAATTTTTGGAGGAGGTTAGGAGAGACCCGAGAACAGTGGAAGTAGGGAGACGGAGAACAGAGGGAAATGGAGAGAGAGTGAAAGATCTCGAAGCCGAGGGCCAGATAGGCCTGTAGTGCCTATAGAATATACAGTATTTTGAAAAAAAAAACGATTCTTGCTAAAATTGTACAAATTCCAAAACTGTGAATATTGGGCTGAAATGTCAACGTACTACTATCAAATGGACATTGGTCATAGGTAAGAAATAAACAATAATCTAGCAGATGAGGTTTTGCTTTTATAAATAGTCACATAAATAGTGGAGCCTTCCAAAAACAAAACTCTAAAGCCAAAAAGAGAAACCATAACCACTTCGCACAAGCGTTGGTGCGAAGTGGTTATGGTTTCCAGAGTGAGAGGCTAGATTTCTGCTCGGTTGCCATGGTCATGTTCGAGAAGACTTTAACTAAAATTTATCCGATATATTAAAGTATTTAGAAAGGGGATAATTTTTATGTTAACATAGAGTGAGTCTTGAGTATGGAACGCCTCAATCATCTCGCACGATTTTAAAAGATTATAGGGTGCAAGTATCTTGTGATGTAGTCGATATTATGGTTGTATTTACATTGTTGTCAGATCTTTCCCCTTTTCGGAATAATAATGAACTTTGCTATTTCAAATGGAATTTTATGTAACATACAATAAAAGCAATTGAAGCAGATGTTCAAAATGTTGTCCGCTTACTTCAATACAACAAACCATGCGATTTTTATATCTTTGCAGTACATTTTACAGGTTTTGTTTTGACCCTACAGGAAAGAGACTAAATTATTCATGTAGGGTGATCGCGAGGACCAGATGCAAAAAATTGAGTAAATCGAATAATCAAATGCAAATAGTTCAAACGCCGTGCGGCAACGATCTGTCATTTTCAGCGGTATTTCCATGCAATATACAGATCACGTAATTTCTTATGGAACCTTCCTGGATTACACAAGTACGACAAGGAAAATATGAGAAAAACAGCTTGAAAGAGAGAGAAAGTATAACTGTTTGCGCGCATCGGAGGCGTGCACTCAGGTCTAGGGGATGGCCGAATGTTGATTGTCCTTTACAGAGAGAAAAAGAATTCACTAGTAGGTATTCAGAACTTGAAAGAGAGATAGAGTGTAACTGTGCGCGCTCATCGGAGGCGTGTACCCAGGTCTAGGGGATGGCCGAATGTTTATTGTCCGTTTTGAATACCACCTAGTGAATTCTCTTTCTCTCTGTAAAGGAGAATCAACATTCGGCCATCCCCTAGACCTGGGTACACGCCTTCGATACGTGCGTACAGTTATACTTTCTCTCTCTTTTAAGCTGTTTTTCTCATATTTTCCTTGTCGTACTTGTGTAATCCAGGAAGGTTCCATAAGAAATAACGTGATCTGTATACGTTTTATTGGGAAAAGTAGAATTCGATAGATGGCGCTCTGAAATGTCAATGTCATCTTAGCAACGAGTGAAACAAATCAGCTGCCCTTCGATATTGAAGTGGTTTTATTTTGCTGTTTCAGTTATTTTAGTGTGTGTTTTGTAAAACTTTTGCATTTCCTTTGATTGTGCTTTAGTATTTTGTGTTGTTGAACTAAATTTTGACTCCTAATATTTTTTTTTTGGAGTAATAGGTATGGTTGATATTTGTGAAAAGTACAACAAGCGTTCAATTAACTGTTCAGTTTTAGGTCTGATTTCATGTTTTTATTTTATTTTTGATATAGTCATATCTACAAAAGTTGCAGAGAAGGTAGGTTTGTATTGAGTAATATTTCAAATCTTTAATACCAACTTATTTTCTCTTTGATCTGCAATGGAAACAAAAAATAGAATAACATAACATCTTCCATAATATCTTCGATTATATCAGAATATTACTTCAGAAATGATGACAGTTAAGTTAAATAGAGAAACACAGTTTTTTAAACTTGTTACTGACACAAAGTTTAACAAATAAAGTACGAATAGGCATGATGACAGTCACTAAAAATCACTAAAATATTGATTTGATATAATTACATAAGATACAGAGATTCTAAAGAAATCCTGTATTTTTATTTTACATGTCTGATAACATTCATTTAAGTAAAAATATAAGCACAAAATTCAACCATCCGCCATCTTATCTCAAACACCAATCAGAAGAGAGTAACGTTGTACTTTCGCAAATATCTATGATCCGAACATTTATTTTGAATTTACTTTGTTGTTTGTTGGCTTTGCTTGGTGCATGTGTGTTCATGTTTGACTCATAGAGAAATATAATCTATCTATGGTTTGACTTTGAAGACTTTACCACAGGACACAGATCATAGATAACCTATCGACACAGATCACCTATAAATGGTATTTACGAATTGATGATGTCATAGACAGACGCCATTACTATTTTAGCGTTTTGGCGCATAATTTGAAATGTGTTTTTTAAAGTTGAATTTTTCCTTTAAAAACTTTTTTTCTTACAGAAATAACATCTATTGTAGATAAAGTATATACGTGAGAGCATCGTGCAGCAGTTTTTCAAAATCAGTCGTCATAGGTATTTACGGTAATTACGTTGACTTGCATATAATACAAAAACAATACAAAACGAATTATTTTACTCGTTGTGACAGTAACAATTTTTTCCGCCAGAGGTCTCATTGAATTCTACTCCGACCAATTGCTCTAAATCTGTATTTCATAAACCGTTTTCTACTACCACTTCTACTTTTGACATGAAAAGTTACCTATTGCTTGCACTACAGCCACATACTTTATTGAAGTAATTTGTATACAAAACTTTTTGGAAACCATTTATATCAAATTTCCCCAATATTGAATCTTCTATGTAATTAAACTTACAATCTTGACTAATTAAGTTTGTTTCAATATTATCTTAGCAGTAAGTTCTACATTCACGTTAAGAAAACAAGAACCACACAAAAGAACGACTAGAATAATTATAGTTTCGGTCATAATAAGAGAATGTTTGTTTTCTGCTTAGGACGAACAGCTTAGTAACAATCAAATAATGTAATCTCTATTGTAGTTGTGTGCACAAACAATGAAATTTGTCGAATACTTGAAACTTTCTTCCATCATTCACTCAAAACTTGGATTTAAAATGTTGGATGAAATCGTAGACAGATTTGGGAAACTTTTTATGAGTGCACGGATTTGGATTTCGTCTCTCGGGGCTTTTTGTAAGGGCAGAAGCGATTATGGCTATTCTTGAGTTGAAATTGGGATGGTTTCCGAAAAATTTTCGAAAAGGACATACTGATACAAGTGGGATAATACTAGATAATCCCACATTTTCCATTTTGATCCGATCCACTGCGATCGCTGTAATGTTTCTTCCATACCTTGACACAGGACTTTTACTTCTACAGGGTGGTTCGTAAGTAATGGTTCAAAGTAAAATGAAAAGATTCTTTGCCCAAGAATATTACAATATGATGCAACTTCCTTTAATAAAATATTGATGATAAGAAAGATACAAAGAGGCAAAGTTGAAATGTCAAAAATGTTCTTTCTCAGTAAATTGGAAGATTTTGGAAATACAAACGTGAAAATTTGAAGATGGGTTATTTAGGGCTTGAGAAATCATAATATGCTATCCATTTTGATGTATTTTCTAAAGGGTGCCACAAAGCCTATTGTGCGATTAAATAATTAATTGTTAACGGTATCCCTCTATTTATTCGAAAATATTCAAACTGCATCATTTTCGCGACAAAAATGTATACCTATCATTAGTCGCAGAAGTTACTGATTTCCGAGATATTCGCACTTTTAAATCCCATATTACATTAATTTTATTCCATTTATCAGCACAAAAATGATAACGTTGGTAGGCGCCGATGTTAGCAAATTTATCATCAGCTATAATGTACCAAGAAAATATATCGAAACGGATAACATATCAAGATTTCTCAGACATTTAAACCCATTTCTTCAAATGTTTACGTTTTTGTTGTTCAGTTTACTGAAAAAAAGAGATTTTCGACATCTCAACTTTGCCACCCTGTATCTTTTTTATCATAAATATTTTTTTGGAGGAGGTTGCGTCAGGTTGTGATATTTTTAATCCAAGAATCTTTGGTCAATCACTTTCGGAGTGCCATGTATATGTGTTCGTCTGTTTCGTGGAAATAACAAATATATAAACATAAATAAATCAGCCAATAGAAATTACGAATTGATCATGGTCAAAGTTCGAGACTAGTAAATACTCTTGTATTTTTATTAATTTAATATGTGGTCATCGGAAAATCATTTCACAAGTTATTCTGCTCTCAGTATTTGTTGTTGAAGCGGCAATTTCAACTGTCTACCTATGATGGTTCATGAGATATGACATACGGGCAAAGGAGTCTTAGTAATAGGGTCCGTTCTATACCCTCCTGGTACGGACGTAATTATTGAAAAAACACAATTTGGAATACTGCTATAAAAGCTTCCAAATGAGTGAATAGTTAACTAGTTGAAATAATCGCCAATCCCTACTCATCTCATATGCTGCCTCAGTTTCCTCCAATTCTCTCAATCCTGTTCATTCGCTTTTCATTTCAACGACTAATCCCCCTACTAACCCTTGAACAATTATAAAATCTATCCCCCAAATACTCACTCCTTTACTCAAAGATACCGACCTTTTTCTGACCTCCCCGCTCCCTCTACCTTCTTCTCCACCTTGGACCAAAAGTATCCCTACAATCGATACCTCACTGCACTTATAAAGAAAGCATTCCTAGAATTACTACAAAAAAAATCGTATGATTTAATACTCTACACAGACGCTTCCAAAACTGACTCCGGTGTTGGTTGTGCAGTTTCCACGAAGCATGAACTCATAAGCTCCTCCACCCTACCTATAGTGTGTAGCGTTCACACAGGCGAGCTACAAAGCATTTTTCAAACTTTCAAAAGCATCCACCTACCCCACAAAAACATTGCAATATGCACTGACTCCCTTTCCTCCATTAAGTCAATCAAGTCAATCTTCACTGACCACCCAATTGTCCAGAATATACACGACATCTATCAAACTCTCGTTGCTCAAGATATAACAGTCTCTCTCATCTGGCATCCATCTCACATCGGCATTGATGGTAACGAAACTGCGAAAGATGCTACCACTAATAACGACCCAACACACATTGTCCAACTCGCAACCGACCTAAAGATCCACTTCAAAAACGTTACACAAGATTCTTGGCGACACCTGTGGCGCAATAGCACGACAGCACTTCATGATATCCATCCATCCACCTCTCCTCTCTTCCTTAACTTCATAACCCGGAGAGAGGCTGCTATAACCAGAAGAATCCGAATCAGTTATACCAAACTCTTACACGTATATCTGAGGTCTTCAGGAAATCGTCCCGTTTGCCATAGCTGTAATGATATTGTGACCGTTAAGCACATACTGACGGACTGCAAATAATTTTCTGCTATATATAAACAACTTGATCTTAGTCCCAACCTCAAGGAAATGCTCTACTGCCCTACCGAAATCAAGAAAGTCTTACAGTTCCTGAAAGCTACTAACCTATACTGTGAAATCTAATTTAAATATTTGTAATAATCATGTAAATATCTGTATTTATTTTTTCTGTGCCAATGACCTGCGCTGTCGAGGCACGTTAAGCTAAAATAAAAAAAAATAATTATAAAGAACTCATCCACATCCTAATTCTAAATATATTTTTCCCCGAATTATCCTTAAAGTCCTGGAGCATATTTATCACGTTTCCATTTAATTTCCAAAGTTTTTGTCATGATTTCAGTTCATTACCATTAAATATTAATTTGAGAATTCTGGAAAATGGAAATGATTAATATCTTTTGAGACGAATGTTTATTGGCATAATATTTACATCATGAAATTCTGTATTAGTTCGTGGGCTGGTAGATTTAATTGGAAGAGACCGTAGGATTTAGACATCCTCACTTTTTCACCAAGGATGAATCATGGTTGAATTTCGTCACAAAAATCACAGTACAGTACATTAGAACGTGTCCAAATCTTTTTATTTCATTAATTTTATATGTAAGTTATAGGAGAAGAATATAGTATATTCCAGTCCAGAAAATAGGTCTTCTTCAACAATACTGGTTGACTCTGGTGCCGACATAACTAGTTCAAAGAAGCATGGCGAATGGATGTCATCAAACGTACAAAATATTCTCCAAGAAAACAATCCTAGCACCTCGCATGTTTTGTCTATAGTTACAATAATGTTCCTCCAACGTTCAGCAATAACTGTGAATATCACGAACTAATTCCAAAATATATTCCGCAATGTATTGATGTCTTCAAAATATAAATTGATTCCTAACAAACGATCTGTTTTCAGTCATTCATGTAGAACAATAACAGCTGTCAGGAAATATCATTTCCTTAGAGTGAATGGGAAATCTTGATTTTTTCTTTCAGGAATTTTGTCTGGAATGTCAAAATTTCCCAGCGATTTGCGGCAAAAAGTTTGCCTGAACGATCGCACAAAAATATACCCTGAATAGGTATGTTAAGAAAGGGTTTTCAGTACCTATATCATAAAAAAGGACTTTTCCTACTATGAAAAATCTTGTTCAATCAGTTTAAATCTTATTTCAAGAAAAGCTTCACGAAAAAAACCCACCAAAAGCCAGTCATTCGAATGAAAACACTTTGTAATGAGTTCCAGTTAGAAACATATGTTTGCTGTCAGCCAGTGGAGCTCTGCAACTAAAACTGCGAAACATTCTAACTGTCAAGAATGTAATCCCGCTATATGATGTATTTTAATGCCGTTTTGGGTAGATTTATTGATAATAAAATGTTACAATTCGCTACATTTGGATTGTTTTCCAGTTTGATATTAATGCGTATATGAGTCAGTAGATGGCATTTTAAGGACGAAGAAAACGAGGGTGATGTTTGTTTCAGACAATAAAGGATTCTCCTGAACTAGACGTGTGCTGGTTGAATTGGGATACTTCCGAAATAATATGCGTTAGGATCAAATACAGAGTAGGAATCTTGGGGTTAGGCGCAAATTGCCTGAGGTCTATCTTTAAATCCAGATTAATTTGTTCTTCTGAGAAATTTAACATCCAAAAATTGTGACCAAATGATGAATAATTTCGACATTTTTTCCAAATAATGAATGCTTATTACAGTCTTGCCCTAACAATGCATATTAGCACACAAAAAAGGTGTATTTTATGAAATATTAAATTTTCTTCAATAGACAAGCTGTAAAACTGGAAAACTTATCATTTTTGCAAAATTTCAATTTCATATCTATGTCGTATTTGGAGTCAAAAACGCGCGGAAAAACCGCCAAAAATAACCGAGCGTTTTGCCGCGCGGTGTATCCGCTCTTTGCATATGATTATTCGATTTAATCAATCTTTTGCATCCACTGAATCGATTGTCAGCTATGATTATAATAATCACATTGTGGAATGGAATGAGCCTTCAAAGAGTAGACGAATAGACCCCTCATATGAAGATTAAGAAACTGCATGATACATAGCCGCCAGTCTGGTGGTCAGGCAAAACAGTTCACTAAAGGATATTTACCAAGCTTTACGGCAGACCCAATAAGCAGACACAGGAAAACTGTCAAAGCCGTGGAGGCACTGTAAGCTCAACAGGCACGCAGAGCTAATGGGGATGACAGACGAATCCATGTGCAGATTCTGTCACCTAGAAGAGGAAACTGCAGAGCAGATCCTATGCCTCGTGAGTGTGCGGTTTCTTGTACTTGCGATGAGGAGCCAGTGGCAAAAAATTACATGAAAAATCAAGTCTCGGTGCTTATTGACTACTGTAGAATGTAATCTACAATCAGTGTTCCATAATAGATCTGAAATGGCCACAGCGGAATAGGTTGATTAGCCACCTTATCAAATATAAACTAGCCGCGAGTCTTCTATTACCAAACTCTGAATTCTGTTCTATTTCGTTCAAAATTCTAATTTCTCACATCTTTGTTATATCCATCTTCTCTATAGGAGAGCCCAATGAAGTATTGCTGGTCTGGATCCCTGGCCACTCTGGCATGGTAGGAAACGAGAAGGCAGACTCTCTTGCAAGGGAGGGAGCTGCACGTGTTTCTATCGGACCAGAACCTACAATTGGCATCCCAATTAGTTTTGCCAAACAAACACTAAATACCTGGACAGCAAGAAGAGCTTTAAACTTCTGGCATGATTTACCAGGATTGGTTCATTCAAATTCTTTAATACATCCTTCGAAGAATGTCTCCAAACAAATGTTAGACTATAGCAAGCATGACCTAGGCTGCCTAACAGGCCTTTTAACAGGCCATTGTCATCTGAATCATCATATGCTAAAGCTTGGACTGAATTTGCTTTGTGAAATCTGTATACGTGTGAGCCACAATAGACACTTGCAAGTCGCAGTGGAGGGCTTAATAGACCCACTTACCACACACATAACCTAACTTAACCTAACCCAACATCCAGGTGCCTTATAGGTCCAGTACTTTAAGGCACTACTGATCTGGTAAATGGTGATCGATTGGGATGTCGTCTATTAGGAAATCGGCTGCACAAATGTTACATAGCACTTCACCATAATAAATTCAATGCATATCAGCATATTTTTCATGGGAATGTTTAGCCATTCTGCCATTGGCAAATCTACTACAAAATATCAAATGAATAGTCAACGCCATGTTTACCTAAAACATGTAAACCTCACTATGTGAGCCATCGTTTTAAGTCCTGGACAAGATGGTCTTGAACTTTGGCAAGTTCCAATTTTACTCCTTAACTTTTTTGTAGTATGTTTCACGTTGCTGTCAAAAGAAAACTTAAAACATCTTCATCAAAGGAAATAGGATAATTTGAACTAAATAGTGCACATTTTTTCAAACCTTACCGTTTTTCAATTTAATAGAGAATTTGCAGATAACCTGATACACAAATAAATTCAATCAAATTCACCCTTCTAATGCAAAACGCAAGTTTGTAGTGAAACACAGCATTCTAAGCACCCTGTATATGACTATCATTTCACTCCAAGCTATTCACCAGAACTCTTTTGTGCTGTAAACATTTTTTAACTCCTCGACGTCAAGGACATTCCGCGTCATATAAAACTAGTACACTTTTTTTCCCAATGTTAATCCAACTTATCTAATCGGTATGTGATTGAGGGGCAAGGGGAAGGTAAGACTAGGCGTCACGCCCGGTAATAAACGAACGAAATTCAGTCACTACGAGCTGCTACTAGCAGCCAAAAGTAAGTAATCGAAACCGCATATTAAACGCGTAGTTGTACCAGTTTTATATGACGCGAATTGTACCTTACTTTAAAAAGATTACTAGTGCTGCTAAGTGCTTTGAAGCTCTCTAACTAGCATTTTCAGAACTAGTACACGTACAGTCGACAGTTTTTGAGCCCTGGTAGATAAAGTAGTAGAGTTGGTGAGGCTCACTTGATTCGTCACTCCAGGAGGGCTAAGGGGAGCTAAAGGACACGACGGACGGTGTGGCTGTTGATTAAACTTCGGTTGATAAGGTTCCAACATTCTTATCTTTCCCCAACGGTTGAAGAAAAGAGCGATAGCTGCTACCCAGATGATAAGTACCAGGGCCACTAGCAGCACTTCTTCGACACGGACCACCACTACTGGAGGATCTGAAATTAAAGTAAGAGTTAGTTGGTACATAATAACTTGCCGACAGAAGTTATAATTGGAATAATAATAATAATGATAATGATAATAATACATTTATTGTTTGGGGTCAATAATCTCCAAGTGTAACAGAATAAAAATAAAATAAAATTATTCATTAAAAATCAAAAGACGTAATTTGAAGATATTCAATATATATATATCCAGTAATTATCTTTGCAGATTCATAACTTGAGTTATTCAAAATGGAAATAAGTGCATTGAAATTATCAAAACAATTGACTTTTGGCTTCATTACTGAATATATTGGACAATCGAATAAGAAATGGTGAAGGGTTTCGTATTCATTCTTATCACAAACCGTGTATAGTTCTACATCCGTAATTGTGCAAGAGTGCGAGTGACTTGCATGGGTAACAGGTTGAGTTTGGTTTGGCCAGTCATATTCAAGCTAGTGTATAAATTCATAAAAGAGCACCGCTGTGGCAAACTAAGATCCATGCAGTTCAATTTTTCCGCAATATTCAAACCTCCCGCAAGTTCAAATAGAGTA
>CAJUYI010006740.1:0-13201 GCA_910591695.1 Galerucella pusilla
ATCCTTTAGACCAATTAGTCTAACATCGTTTGTACTCAAAACGATGGGAAAGGCTATTGATAACCATATTAGAACGGAAATCTTAGAGAGACTACCTCTCCACCCATGTCATCATGTTTACCGGGCAGGCAGATCTACGGAGACTGCACTGGTACAACTGACGGAGGATATCCGAGGTGCTCTAGACAACCAACAAACTGTAGTATGTGCATTTTTGGACATAGAAGGAGCTTTTGACAATACTCCACATGAGGCAGTCAGAAGAGCATTGAACAGAAGAGGTGTAGACAGCACAACATCCAAATGGATGTCGGAACTGCTCACCATAAGAATAGCAGAGACGAGGACGAGCAAAGACATTGTCTCCATCTGCACTACCAGAGGATGCCCACAGGGAGGAGTAGCATCCCCATTAATGTGGAGTCTGACGGTTGACGAACTCCTGTGTGGTTTGACGGATCTCGGAATATCCTGCCAAGGATATGCCGACGATATTGTCATAACAGCCATGGGGAAATTCGAAAACATGCTTTGCAATATTGTACAAAAGGGTCTGAACTATACAAATAGCTGGTGTAGGCAAGTGGGACTTAGCATCATCCCCACAAAAACCATCCTGATAGCCTTCACTAAGAAAAGAAAACTCAACCTCAAAACCATGAAACTTGATGGGAACGAGATTGAATGGAGACAAGAAGTCAAGTATCTAGGTTTAATTTTAGACAGTAAACTCCTCTGGAACAAACACGAAAAGGAGATTACATACAAGGCAAAGATGGCTATAATGGTGTGCAGAAATCTGGCAGGAGCAAACTGGGGCTGTAACCCAAAAATCCTAAGCTGGATGTACACTGCCATAGTGAGACCAATCATCACTTATGGAGCCATTGCCTGGTGTAGTAAAACTAGCCTATTGACGACGAGAGAAAACCTCTCCAAAATTCAAAGACTAGCCTGTATATGCATTACAGGAGCAATGAGAACATGCCCAACGGCAGCCATGGAAGTGATTCTCAACCTCACCCCTTTACATATGGTGGTGGAAAGTGTTGCAGAAAGAACAAGATACAGACTAAGTAGAGAGGGAATCATTAAAAAAAAACACCTCCTCACTTCTTAGAAATCAGACAACCTGGGACATGCCACAAGACGGTATGATGAAAAATATATAACTTTTCAAAGAAATTCGTTACGGAAATGAGCAACAAGAAGGAATGGGATCCAAATACCATTACCAGACTTGGAAAGAATGCCATTCAATGGTACACAGACGGCTCAAAAGCAATAGAAGGAACTGGGATAGGAGTGTTCGGGCCAGGAACCAAACACTCTGAAAGCTTGGGAAAAACCCCAAGTATCTTTCAAGCGGAAATCCACGCCATAAGAAAGTACGCCCAGTTCAATATTGATAAGGGATACAGAAGACAAAGGATTATCATAATGTCGGATAGTCAAGCAGCCATTAAGGCACTAAGTTCTTGTGTAATCAGTTCCAAAATGGTGTGGGAATGCCTAGACAATCTCAATGAACTGGGCGAGAACAACACCTTACTATGGATTCCAGGACACACTGGAATAGAAGGAAATGGAATAGAAGATGAACTAGCAAAGAGGGGGACTGAAATACCTTTCTGGGGGACCGAACCCTTTTGCGGAATCAGCCCCAATGTAATATTGGAAGAAATAAGTAAAGCCGAGGAAAAGAGAAGATCTGACCATTGGAAAGATCTAGTAGGGCTTTTACAATCAAAGACTCTTCTGGGTGACTACAACCTGTTGAGGTAAAATGAATCCAATAGTCAAAGTAAAACTGCAATAAGAGTTTTAACAGGGAACATAACGGGACATTTTCGCCTGAATGGGCACCTGAAAAAGCTCAAAATAGTGGAGGAAGAAGAATGCAGATTTTGTGGAATGGAAGCAGAAACCTCCATCCACATACTTTCCAACTGCACAGTACTCCAGAATCCTAGAGCACAGCACCTGGGAGATTACTGGATAGAAGAGGAACATTTGCCTAAGTTGAAGCCTGCAGACATCCTAAAATTCCTCCGGGAAATAGGACTAAAGGAACTACTAGTTTCTGAGACTCTCCTCAGAAACTGAGTAGAAGTAAGGGGGCACAATAGATCTTTTAGGTCTCAGTGAATGTCACCCCAAAAATCACACATACACATACACATGGAGGGAAAAGGTACAAGAAAACCGTTCAAGAAGCAGGAATTGCCTCGATCGAAGGCAGTAGGAGAGCTGTTGTATTCAGACATCGGTGGACCAATCCGAACCCCCACTAGTGATGATGAAAAGTATTACCAAACCATTATTGATGACTACTCTCATTTTATTGTGGTTTACCTATTAAAAAGAAAGTATGAAGCACAAAATAATCTAATGAATTTTATCAGAGAACTAAAAACAAAAGGTCAGTGTCAAGGTTGAGAATGGACAATGGTGAGTTCACAAGTTCTAAGTTCAAAAATTTCTGCAAACAGATGGGAAGTGAATACACAAAAACTCAGCAAAACGGTGTTAGTTAGAGAGCTAATCGAACTTGACAACTGATTATTAGTTGATGTAACGTGGCGTGGCGCTTTATGTTGAAGTTATCATGTGTGCTTTTATGTAGAACGTGACAATAAAAGGTTTATCATTTATCTAGTTCAGTTAAAGAACGCGTTTCTTCACCAATTTCACCCAAAAATTTAACACCATAAAGTAATAAATATTATTAATTCCTCTATGCTGGTGACTATGATAATATAACATCTATTGTTTGTAACGCTCCGCTGTTCTCCGATTTTTTGAACTTATTCACGAGTGAACTAGAAATTTCCATATAATGTAGGTACCTAATACATCTGTAATATTGAACTATTTCACTAATGCAAATTAATGATTTAAGCTTAACTTTAAATTATAATATTATTCTATTCCACCTATCTCTCAAAAGGCACAATATGTTACTTAGGCTCCTACTTTTCCAAAAGTCAAAATCTGTGATTCTCTTAAGCTGAGCAAAAATCAATCAGAGTACTTACATACTGACAATAATGGAGGTGTCATTCAGCCGAAACATCTAGTAATAGCTTCACCAATCATCCCAACCAAATAATAATTATATTTGGTTATCGAATATAACAGGCATTCCAATAAAATTGAGTTCGATGGAAAGTGTACGATTTTGGAAAAAAGTTCCTAGAAATTGTTAACTTGTTTTAATTACCTTGAAGTGTATCTTTCTGACTGACCATGATCTGGATCACGACTTTCGTTTAGAGTTTCACCAAAGACACTTCGACAAAGGTCTACCTTTCCACAGATCAGAATTCTGAAACAATAAGAAGAAAGATTCTGCTCAACTATCTATTTGGTGAAATCAAGTTTAATTCTATGCAGGTCTATGCACAATTTTATGTAGTTTTTACCGCCAAAAAAAAACGTAATAGTGCTTCTAACTGATGCAAAGAAATTTAGGGGGTAATTGCCCGTATAAAAATATGATGAGTATTTTCCATGATAACATTTTCTCAACCCACCCTCTGAAAGAAGCTGGGTGGAATTGAGTTTTTTTTTACATATATTTTCAGTTATGTGAAAATATGAATTTTAAATAATTATTGTGTTACTGTCCGTGAGCTTATTTGTTTTTAAATTTATTAACTTTACTGAAGAAAAAACTGTAGTAGGTACTGAAGTAATTTCTGACCAGCCCAAGGTATTTATTTGAAATTTATCCACGGAATAGTATTTTGAATGAAATTTTCATTGTAAATTATTACTTTTAATATAAAAAGACTTATTAAAGAATAAATACCCTGATAAACTAATTAATACGTCATCATTTTGTAACAATATGACTGGCCATAACAGAATTGCCTCCAATGAAGCAGAGCCCTTCAGGTGTGCTAAATTACAATATAATCTAATATATATATATATATATATATTTCATGGGACCGACGCTAGATTGCATTTTACATAAAAATTAACGCTGACGTTTTATTGAAAAGCTTATAAATTAAATTTATCTAATGCAATCTAGTTAGTTAGAATTTTATTCTTGATTACTTAATTTTCTATTTTCAACATATTATTGTATCTCAAGTGTTATTCAAATAAAATTTTTTTAAAAAGCCGAACGTGGTTTTGTGAATATAACAGTGGCGCAGTCAGTAGGATTCCTAAACACATTTAGAACAAGGGTTTGTTGGTTCCTAAATCTTTGAAGGAATCCAGCTCCAGTTCTTCACGAAGCAGACGGTCTCTCCGACACCAGGAGCACACAAGGATTTCATCTGCCAAGGAAGGAATGAAAAAAATAACGTAAGAATCATCTCGTTTCATTATTTTTAACATTTGCAATTTATTTTTTGTATCAAGTTCTATTATCATCGATTGTTCTTACTTTGAATCAAAATGCCTGGAACACGTAGTGTAACTAATACCAATATAGATAATAATATTAACACCGAAAGAGCACCAATCGCTCAAACTAATCAAATACCCCATGTTGAACCTTATAAATTATCCGAAATATTTTCCATTATTCTGGATTATGACGGTAATCAAATTTTCTTAAATACCTTTATTAATGCTTCTAAAACGGCTTTTAGAATGGCCGACAATGATCAAAGAGTACTCTTAACTCTTCATATGAAAAATAAACTCCAAGGGCGAGCTGCCGAACTTGTCAACTCACGCGACACTTCGAACTGGGAAGAAATTAGAACTCTTTTAGATTCCCATTTTGGAGAAACTCGCGACTTTTCACAAGTACTGAATTAACAGATTTTCGTAAGAAATTGAAGCTAATTGCTGCACAGCTCCCGCAAGCGAATGGATGGCTGTAAATAGAATGAAAACTATTATACCATGCATTGTATTTTCAGTGAGTTTTAAAGGTGAGAAATGGGACAAAACTTTGAGTTCAGTAGAGAGGAAGTTGAATGGCGCAGATAATAAAACTACTGGGCTTACACCATTCGAATGTCTCTATGGATTTCAATCAAATTTCGAAGATGCAGGACTTGTACATTTTGCTAAAAGGAAAGCTGAAGAAACAAGACATGAAGAAATCCGAAAGGAAGTAAAAGAAAATGCAGGAAGGAACCAAAATAGATATAAATGTATTGTGATAAAAGACGGTATTAAGGTGTTAAGTTTGATGTGGGTGATATTGTACGTAAACCACATGTAGCTACTGGACAACCGACAAGAAATCAAACTAAAATATCGCGGACCATAATAATATGTTGTCATTGAAATAGGAGGATCGAATTTAAATACAGTAGCTCTTGTATGTCAAATGAAAATCTATAGAAATGCAGAAGGAGATTATTACGAAAATGATGATCAAGAAGAACAGGAAAATACAGAATTCGAAATCATTGAATTAGCGGAGCTTGAGAGCGACGAAGATGTTGATGATAGCGGAGAAGAATGGAAGCCCGAATCTGATAACGAAACAGAAGATGTTGTTAACATCAAAAATATAAATTTTAACAACAGACCAAAAGGAGAGTACGAAGGCCTTACAAATTAAACGACTATGTTTGAGGACAAACATAATATTCAGGATTGTTCGAATGGTAGAAAATACGTGTCGAACACTCTGTACTATAAGAAAGTCAGGAAGACAGCAGATGACACAAACGTTTTTAATGTTAATGTACTTGTCATTTCTAGAATTTGATTAAATCTTCCCATATAAATTGTTTATCAACCAAGCATCTTGACAAAGTACTGGTATTATCTTCATACTTAGATATTTACTACACCGGTAAAATTAAACGGAGTGATGAAAAGTAACTTTTCCTCCAAATAAAATATACTGTTTTTTCTTTCAAATGTCGAAAAATTAATGCAAAGACGTCTCTTTTAGACCGATGTCGGTGAGTAGGCACAGGTTGTTGTTATAGTAATGAAACATGAAGCTGTCAGTGGACACTGTCAACAATTTTAATTTATTTCTCCCAATTATTGCGCCTCCGCTGGCGGAAAGTGAAAACTAAAGCTCCGGTGGATGAAAAATGGAACTTTACGGTCGCCTACACAGTCGTAAAAAATGACAGATTTAACTGTTTTAATTTTATCTAGTTTTTGATCTCTTGATCTCTGAATCTATATTATGACCAGAATGATTTTTATTATTATTGGAAAAAGATACTGATATCACAGAATGATCAATTATTTTTGGACTGGTATTACTGATGCAAAACTTTGGTGGATTATGTGTTTTGTAGTCAAAATAATATAAGAGCTTGTGTGCACGATTGTCCAAAAATAATTGATCATTCTGTGATATCAGTATCTTTTTCCAATAATAATAAAAATCATACGGGTAGGATTAGTTATAAATTGCTTCACCACATAGGACAATAACACATTTTAATTTTTTTCCATCGCCAACCAACACACAACCATAGGCCGTAGAAAATTTAAAATTACAAATGTCTTCCAAATCTTCAATAAATTGAGCATTTGAACTCGTTGGCGAATGGTATGAGCACCCCACTAAACACACCGTAGATTAAAAATCAACTTTTATCACTCTGCACCAATAATTATCACTCAATTGAAATGTTTTAAAATTTGAGAAATCATAATGTTTGTTGATGTATATTATACACCTCCAGTGTGCCTACTCGTTGTCACAGCGAACATGACAATAATTTTCAAGTCCTATTTCAACATCTTTAACATCTTTTATCGTTCTAGTTTCACTCGATAAGATGAATGTAGCAAATTATGGTTTCTTGGTTTCTCTCTATTTTTTCCTATATTTTGAGCTTTAGATAAATTATATCGGTGTTTAAAAGTATTGTAATGTTTTTCTTATTTATTTTAACTGCCTTTACCGTGGGATAAAATTATACACTCACTATGGCTAATTACTATCGATTTATCAAAGAAACACTGACACACTATAATAATCTTAATTTAAATACACACTACTTAATGTCTATTAATTTATCTACACTAGGTATAATAATTGTCCTAATTTATATTCAACACTATTTATATTCACTTCTGTTCACTCACTGTATACTGAAACTGTTTACCGATTCACTGTATACTGAACAACTCCTCATTCACTCGAAAATCCGCCTATATATACTCCTTTTCAAATCTCTAGAACCTTCGCGATAAACCATTGTATGGCCTGGTACATTTCCAGAACAGTCTGGATATTACCTGCGAAAGAATCTTTCTAGAAAAATCGCATTGATCGTTTGCGACAGGACCGGCTTCGGAATTAGCGAGTTCGTAACATTGCCCCCTCCTTAATCGTAAGTTCCTCCTGGAACTCTTGTGTAGCCGGGACTGGATGTTTAAATCGGCAACTGGATCCATTCCTACACTTTCCGGTCGTATGGAAATAACAAGGTACTGTCTTCATCGGATACTGATTACGAGGGGAAGAGCTGCAGATTAAAATGTGGACATCGGTGTCTTCGAAGATCACTTCCACCATATTCCTAATGACTCGCCAATCCAACTGGTTGCTCTCTATCTTAGGCATCGCTAGTTTCTTCACGTTGGATTCCAGCACGTGGTCTCGAAGACTTCGTAGCGCTTCCCACACATTCCGGTAGGTGGATCGATCCTCAAATTCGTCCTTTGTTACGAGATAGAAGATGTATCGTGAGTTGTGTTCGAGTTTCAGTGTCTTGCCAGGGGTTGGAATCTGTTTTGAAAGTTTTTCTGATTGTCCAAACTTCTTTCGAAAGACGAATGCTAAGCCTCGTGCATTTTTGTTATTGGCTGGGATGTTGTGTGCCAGTGAATAGTCTTCCGGTAGCATGAACAAATCTTGTCGTTGCTCTGTAGTAACTCCAAATCTCGCTTTACCGGTACCTCCATATGCGCAATTCTTCGAAGGCAGGGTCAGGATCTTCCCGGATATGGTTCACTCCTTCTTCTTTGTCATGGTCTCCTTCGAATGGCGCTAGTCGATTTTGGTCGACTACTTTCGGTTTTCGTGTACATCGTCCATACTTTTTCTCAACTGGATCACGTAGTCTTCTCCCGCTAGATCTTCTCCAGGACGACAACCAAATTCCAGGTCACAAGGAAGTCTCATTTCGCGCCCAAATAGGATTTTCGCAGGGGTTTCACCTGTGGACTCATTGATGGCAGATCGATACGCCAATGCAAATAAGGAAAGGTACTGGTCCCAATCTTTTTGGTGGCTGGAAACTACTTTGGACAGGTATTTTCCTATGGTCCTGTTCATTCTTTCGACCATTCCGTCTGACTGTGGATGCAAAGCCGTTGTCCTGGTCTTCTTCATTCCCAGCTTCTCACAAATTTCCTGGAATACACGGCTTTCGAAATTCCTTTCCTGATCGCTGTGAACTTCCAAGGGCACTCTATATCGGCTAATGAATTCTTTTACCAATACATCCGCGACCGTTGTGGTCTCTTGGTTCGTAATCGCGTAAACTTCTACCCATTTGGTAAAATAATCCATCATAACCAGAATGTATTTACTACCATTTTCTGTCGTCGGAAATGGTCCAGCGATATCTAATGCGATACTTTAGAATGGGCTTCCAACATTATATTGTTTCATGGGAGCCTTCCTCTTGCGATGTGGTCCATTACTCGTAGCACAATTCGTACACTTCTTACACCAGTCCTTCACATCGTCGGAGCTGTTCATCCAATAAAACCTTCCACGGACTCGCTGAAGGGTTTTCTTCACTCCCAGATGATCTCCTGATGGACTGTCGTGTAACTTCCTCAGTACCTCAGCTACTCTCGATCTCGGGATAACTATTTGTCGTCTATTTTCGGAACCATCATCGTTTTCAAGGACTCGTTTCAACAGGCCTTCTTCCAGGACAAGAGAGTCCCACTGAGCCCAATATGCCTTCAGTGTTGGTGAAAATCTTTACACTTCTTGTCAGGTAGGTCGCCGGTTTTCTTGCTTCCATTGCCGGATCATCTTTAGGTGTGGATTATTATCTTGATCTTCTCTAATCCTGCTGGGTGACCATTCTTCATTGCTTACTGTAGTTCTTGAAACTGCAGCTTCCTTAGATTCCGCCTTGTTGCAGTGGGAAGAGTCTGGTTGGCACGGTCGTCTAGACAGGGAGTCGGCATTTCGGTGACTCTCACCAGCCCTATGCTCGATGTTGAAATCGTATTCTTGGAGTCGTTCAATCCATCTTGCGATCTGGCCCTCGGGATTCTTGAACTGCATCAACCACTTGAGTGCTGCATGATCAGTCCGAATTAGAAATTTCTTCCTATAGAGATACTGATAGAAGTGTTCCACAGACTTCACTACCGCCAAAAGTTCTCTTCTCGTGACGCAGTAGTTCTGTTCTGGTTTGGAGAGAACTTTACTGAAATATCCCAGCACTCTTTCTTGACCTCCTTGGATCTGTGAGAGTACTCCTCCAATTCCTACGTTGCTTGCATCAGTGTCAAGAATGAAGTCTCCTTCTGGTGACGGATATCCTAGTATCGGTGCCGTGGTTAAATGTCTCTTGAGGGTTTCAAAAGCAGTTTGACAGTCTTTATCCCAATGAAAAGTTCTTGTTTCTTCTGTGAGTCGAGTTAGCGGCTTGGCAATATCTCCAAAGTTCCTTATGAACCTTCGATAGTATGTGCAAAGTCCAAGAAAACTTCTGACTTGATGTTTGTCGGTTGGTTGCTGCCATTGCTTAATGGTAGCAATTTTCTCTTGATCTACCGCCACTCCTTCGTTACTCACGACATGACCCAGATAGTTGACTCGGTTTTGGAATAACTGACATTTCTTCGGGTTTAACATAAGCTGAGCAGCTTGAAGTCGTTTGAATACGTCTTGCAAATTCTTCAGGTGGTCCTCGAATGTCTTACCTAATATTACGATGTCGTCTAAATAGACCAGGCAAGTTTTCCAAAATAACCCTCTCAATACATTTTCCATGAGTCTTTCAAATGTCGCGGGCGCATTACAGAGCCCGAAGGGCATGACGTTGAAATGTCATAATCCGGATCCGGTGGTGAAAGCAGTTTTCTCTTTGTCTTCTGGGTCCATTTCTACTTGCCAATAGCCGGACTTCAGATCCAAGGTGGAAAACATTTTACTGCCAGCCAAAGTGTCTAGCGTATCGTCGATCCGAGGCAGAGGATTGCTGTCCTTTTTCGTCACGTTATGCAGCTGGCGATAGTCCACGCAGAATCTGGTAGTTCCATCCTTTTTCTTGACGAGCACTACTGGAGACACCCATGGACTAGTAGATGGTTCTATTACTTTTTCTTCCTCCATCTCTTTAATTATTCTTTCAGCTTCCTCTCTCTTCGCTTGTGGTAGCCTTCGAGCTGATTGTTTAATTGGCTTGGCATTAACAGTATCGATTTTGTGTTTGACGGCTGATGTTCTACCAGTCTTCCCTCCTTTTGGTACGAATAGGTCTCGATACTGCAAGAGGAATAATCTAATTTTCCTTTTCTCAGCTCGATTCAAGGATTGACCAGCTATTGACAACATCTGTTCGAATCTGTCATTAGAAATGTCGCTTGTTGTTGTTTGACAAATTACAGACGTCACCGGTATGCAACATCCAATTCTGGTTTCCTTCTTGAGGGTAATCGTTCACGTTTATAGCTCGTACTGGGATCTCCTTCGCTGACGTAACCAGTCCTTTTCCAATTAGCACTCCTTTACCAACCTCTTCGTCGTGGTTCCAAGGTTCCATCATAACCGGTGTACCTTCTTCCATGATCCCCTGTAGCCGCGCTACTATCATGGTTTCGCTTCGTGCAGGAAGAACAGTATCTTCCTGTACAGCTGCCAACACCGTTCTGCTTTCATGTGGATGAAGGAATACTTCTTCGGAGCCCACCTTGATGGTTCTGTTTCTAAAGTCTAACTGGAAACCATGTAAATTCATTACGTCCATTCCCAGAATCACGTCGTCTTCGATGTCAGCTAAGATTACCGTATGCGTAAATCTTTTTTCACCAATTCCCAATTGGATTTGCGTCTCTCCATGAACGTTGGCACTCTCCCCTGTTGCGGTCCGGAGTCGCAGCCTCGTTGGCAGAAGCTTCTTAGATTTTATTATCTTCGGCCGTATAATGGTTCTAGTTGCTCCGGTATCCACCAGCAGAGTATATTTCTTGCCATTCACTCCGCCATCCACATATACACTGTCATTACGGTATCTGAGAGAGGCTATCAGTATGAGAGGGTCTTTGGAACGATCCTAGGTCGGTGCTGCCCCCTCGTGGCCGACCCATTCTAGTTTTCCTGAGACTGGGGCTCTTGGTTTGCTGGAGTCCCAGGTCGCTTACACGAGCTGCGTACATGTCCTAGCTCGCCACAATTCCAGCATCTAATCTTCCTCGGCTTTCGTTCCACCATGCTTTTTATCAAGTTGACTAACTGGTCAAATTTATCTTCGTCCCCCTTTTCTTGAAAGGTCCTTACTTTGTTATATCCGGACGCCTTCGTGGCTGCTTCATATTCAAGAGCAGCAGTCAATGCATCGACCAATGTTTTGGGATGGGCTAAACGAAGGGTCCTCCGCATATCAGGGTCACGTAAGCCATCAATAAAGGCCTGGACGCCTAGACATTCCATCATGTTTTCTGGTGCTGATGGATAAGCAAATCGGACTAGTCGGGCGATATCCACTTCATATTCTTGAAGGGTCTCATCACGTCTCTGCCTTCAATTCTTCATCTGAGATTGGTACAAGTGTTCTAGATGTTCGTGACCATATCGCATGTCCAACCCCTTCTTTAGCTGCTCGAAGTCATCCGTTTCTTCGAGAGGTATCGTTTGAAGCACATCCAAAGCATCTCCCCGAAGCGCGATGGTCAAGTTCACTGCCTTCTCCCTGTCGGACCAATTATTCGCTCTAGCGGCTGCTTCAAATTGCTTAACATAGTTGGTCCATGACATCTTTCCGTCGAACGTTGGGGCCTTGACTCGAGCAAAACTGCCAATATCTTCTATCTTGGGGAGTACTCCTGGCTTGCAGGGTTTTATTTCCTCGATCTTCTTTTCTTCTACTGGCATGTCTTGTGTACTTGCCATTTTTCTCTCCAACTCCTGGATTTTCTCTTCCATTGTTGTCATTTGATTCTCAATATCTGATTTTAGGGACGAAATTTTATTTTCAACTTCAGCGGCAATGTCATTTTTCATTGACAAAATATCAGCAGAAATATCGTCTTTCATAGTAGAAATATCATTTTTCATGGTAGAAATCTCCTCGTCCATGGAGGAAATGTTAGCAGAAATGTCGTTCTTCATAGTAGAAATATCATTTTTCATGGTAGAAATCTTCTCGTCCATATTAGCAGAAATATCTTCCTTCATGGTAGAAATATCATTCTTCAAAGTAGATATTGACGAGATTATGGTGGACGACTCGTCATTGAACAAGAATGTTTCTGGATCCAAGTCTTCACTTTCCAGCGCTATTTTCAGTCTTTCAACTAATTCACTCTTCTTCCTGGACGTTTCCAACTCGCGATTTTCTAATTCTGCTTTTAGTTCTGTCACTTTCAGGTCACATAGTCTCTTAGCCATTTTTACGTAATTATTTATTTATATTACCCCACATCTGACACCAATGTAATGTTTTTCTTATTTATTTAAACTGTTTTTACCGTGGGATAAAATTATACACTCACTATGGCTAATTACTATCGATTTATTAAAGAAACACTTACACACTATAATAATCTTAATTTATATACACACTACTTAATGTCTATTAATTTATCTACACTCGGTATAATAATTGTCCTAATTTATATTCAACACTATTTATATTCACTTCTGTTCACTCACTGTATACTGAAACTGTTTACCGATTCACTGTATACTGAACAACTCCTCATTCACTCGAAAATCCGCCTATATATACTCCTTTTCGAATCTCTAGAATCTTCGCGGTAAACCATTGTATGGCCTGGTACATTTCCAGAACAGTCTGGATATTACCTGCGAAAGAATCTTTCTAGAAAGATCGCATTGATCGTTTGCGACAGGACCGGCTTCGGAATTAGTGAGTTCGTAACAGTATATTGGGGTTTACAATGTGTTTTTTTGGTTTTGTTTTAAAACGATAGTTTGTATATTCAATTGTTATAGAATTATCACCGTTATCAACAAAGAGTGCTGCTATGGGCTTCTTCAATTATAATTATAAACAATAGGAAGTTTCCTAATTTTTCTCATTCACACGCT
>CAJUYI010006741.1:0-13200 GCA_910591695.1 Galerucella pusilla
AGCCTTTAGAAATTGAAACAGTTTTTTTGGCTCTGGCTCTCCGGCTATACCTGACAAGTGTAGAATTGAGATAGGTGTGGAAATATTTTAGTGTATGTCGGAAATAATGCAAAAGTTATTAATGACTGAAACATTTTTCGTCAACAGGTATAAATATACATGACGCTCTACCTGTATCATGACGGAATGTAAAGCATCCATTAAAGCACTGAGTTCTAGCTGAGTCATCTCCACAAAGGTGTGGAATTGTTCTGTAATCTTACTGTGGACACATTGGAAAAAAAGGAGATGGAATAATTGCAGAGGAACTTAGTAATATCGGAAGAAATAGGCACCACCGTGTAAAAAGAAGATCTGACCATCAGATTTCAACCTGTTTCGACCTAGACCAGAGAAAAACTGCTTTTAACAGGTGTCCTGACTAGACATTGTCTATATTATTTTTCACAATTCTGATGAAATTATTTAATCTTAGAGTTTCATCAAAAATAATTGGCCTGATATGAATATTTTGTACACCAATAGAAGCATAAGCTCAGAATAGCTATGACAAGTTTAAAATTTAAGGTTCGCTTAGTTAAAGTTCAGTTGCACCAATGATTTTGCTTTGCTTCTTAGCTAAGTGCTTAAAATACATTTGTCAACCTCACTAAGTTGAGTTTTATTTATTTCTTTATGATGTCTAGTGACTTTACGTTTTTGGTGTTTTATTCTTGTTTTTTAAACAAGAAAATTGTTTATAATGGAAAACACAGTAAAAATGCTGCAAAGAATCTTCTAGGATTTCTACGAGTTGCAAAACAGTTAAGCGAAACCTTTCATCCAATTCTTCGTGAGTTTTTACGGTTGTACCGTCTTTTTGGAAATCCATTTTCAAGAATATCCAATACTTCCAAATCATCCTCCATAAACATCCTTCTTCAAAAATAAAAAAAATACACTTGAAATTGGAAGATTGAAAACGAAAAGCCGAAAACAGAAAAATCATTGACATGAAAACACAAGAATGTTAGGTTGGAAATCTCCAGTTTGAGGATAAGTGAAGAATAGGCTAAACCAAATAGTGACCTTGCCCTATGGGAATATCCTTGATATCTTTTTCCCATTTGAAATCCGTATAATTGTTTAATAGCGGAGAGCTCCCTAAATTTATCTATTCATATTGTGGTTTTCTTAAGTATCTTCTACTTCTTTTTTTTAATTTCTTGGGAAATTAAACCACAATATTTTTGAATTCTTTATTTCAACGTTTCGGTAGCATTCCAGCTACCGTTGTCAAGAAAAAATAAGTAGAAATTAATTTTTTTATCCCTAACTGACACAACAGAAAAAATTTGACAACTAGACAATCAAAAATTATTTTGAAGTTTAAGACTGCAAAATGTTGTTATCAAATTAAAAAAAAGAATGAATAATATACCACAAGGAACATACAGAAGATATCTTCTACTTGTTGGTTGATTCACTTATTTCAAGATCGCGATATTGAACGTTTGTTTAATCTGAGTGTTCAATATTCTCATTCACATTGTCTTTTACATTTTGCATGTAGACCTAGAAATTGCTATAAATTACTAGAGGAGTGCCTCAAGGGTCTATTTTGAATCCATTGATATTTTCAATTTACACTTCCCAATTATATGAATATATAAAATACATGAAAGCGAATTTTCACGCTGATGACTCGCAAGTTTGAACAAAATCTGTCAAATTATTTTCCAATTTATGGAACTCGCGAGTTATATTTGACTAGATTATTATTTGATTCACAAATTTTTTTAATAAAAAGATCAATGAAACTCATAAAATTATTGAAAAATTTAATTCTTTTCTTTTCATGTTATAAGCCCAATCTTTCAAAATCAATGCCAGAGTAGCTGTTGTAGTAGATTGATCCAGAATATAATTTCTTTCTTTGGTGAAGGTCTTAAATTGTCTCCATATAGACTGATTACTTATTAGAGTATTTTTCGAAGTAGTTTCTAAAATCTTTCTTGAAATTTCTGCATCAGAGAAGGTACTAAACCGATAATTTTCACCCATTTTATATACCGCGTTGACAAAATTAGGTAATTATTTTGACAACTACCTGACATTTGCTAGGCAAATAGAAGCCACCAGATTCATTTCCACTATAATAATGACATAATTGGTTGAAACTCACCCTTGTGACAAATAAAGAAGCATTTCATTGGTTTTAAGAAACGTCAAAAAATAATCTAGGATATACTTTATGTATTTTAGCAGGTTGTATGGAATATAAGATCCTTCACAGGACTCGTAGGGTCCTCTGTAGATATCTGAACTCTGCCTTTCGGCTGTCACTATGGTTATACGACTTCTGTTCACATCTCATCTCATCTAATATTCAATAACAAATATAATTCACAAACTGATAGGCAGAAAGGTTTCACATCGAGATCTCATTCAAGTAAATTTAATTTTCTAGCTCTAGCTCCCGTACCATCCAGCCTATGCGTTTTTTGTCTGATTTATGTCTATCTATTTTCTTGTCGAAGTTTAATATCTGTCGGTTTTGAAGTGCGTGTGTGTTCCTCGCCCTTCCCAGTCTCATACTTCAACCATTCAAATTTCCCCAACAAAAATCACATCAGACGCGCTAACATAACGTGCTGCTGTTGTAGCTTGACTTTGGATCGAAAAAATTTGTTACCAAATGTCGAAATTTCTACCCAAAGGATAATGGATGAGATATTTCGGCTCGTTGCATTATTTTGTGAATGCCGGGTCATATTTGTTGAAAGTTTTCGGTTGTTGCAGTAAACTTTTTTATGTATTTACAATTACGATTCCAGTGTCGTTTTTAGGGGCCGAATCCAATACTGCAAATTACAACAAAGATCAATAATACTTCACATAAAACCGATATCCTGTTTTGATCCTTTCATTACTTACGACTTCCGATACGGTTGATATGGCATATAGGCACTCAGAAAAGCACATATTTGCCAAGACAACTCAATTATCCTCAATGACACCTAAAATCCCTTCCAAAATATCGCTCCGTCTTTTATGAAACACAACAAACACCCTTGATGACTACGTACATCCCCACTGACCCTTTTCTCTCACATATCACCGGAATATTATGAAGGACAATACCCAGTGTGTATGAAAAGGGACAAGTGCGTGAAATTGCCTATTTTCATAAACTGTTTAGCTCTGTAATTTTCTTTTGAGACAGGAATAATAGGGAACGATTCGGATATGGATCCAACAATGCATATTAAATTATAAATATTGTGGTTAATAGAAGTATTTTGGGATCGGCTCTTTCAGCGGATAGTTAGATCGCAATTATGTCAATTATTTTCACCAAACACAAAAGATATAGGGGCAGGAATATACAGGGTGTACCAACCTTACGACAAACTTCGGTATATGGGTTATTTTAAGAGATATAAAAAATGTTATCAACAAAAATAGAAGATGTGTTGAAGGTCCATATTTTCAAATTATATCGAACTATACAGAGTGCTGAATAACTCCGTTACAAACCAAACATATGATTTTTCAAATGGGAACACCCGTATATTATACCGAATTCGGATTGCTTACATTTTTTTTGAAGCTTATGATATACGGTTTTGCCACAGAGTCCTTTCAAAGATATGAACATGTTCATGTGAAAATCGTAGGTAAATCAACGTGTCCATATCTTTTGTTGGACTCTGTATAACGTGGCAAAACCTTCAAAAAAAGGTAACCAATCTGAATTCGGTATAATATACAGGGGTTCCCATCTACTATTTTTGTTGATAATATTTTTTGATATCTCTTAAATACCGAAGTTTGTCGTAAGATTGGTAAACCCTGTATATAAATAGCCAAGCCAAATAGAAAAGTCTCTCATAATCCGGTCAAATTAGACCAAAAAAGAATAGTAAAGGTACATAAATTCCCAGCAAGCTGAAAGTGCGTGTAATTGTTTAAAACATACCTTTAAATAACACCTGAAAGTTCCTGATCATTCCGGTGCTTGAAAAAAGTTTATTCGAGGTTGAGGGTTAAAAATCTCGAAAAAATTGGTTTTTCCTGATTCCCAGCAAAACGGTCTTTTATCATAAAATGTTTTAAACACAAATTGTAGAACATAAAATTATCCATAAAAGCAATACTTTTTTTCTTAGAGCCACTGTTTCTGAGATATAACGAGTCCAAATTGTTGTAAAACTTGTAAGCGACATAGTATGCACACGTTTCCACGCCACCTATGAGGTAGTGTACTTATCGTGTTTTTTAACGTAGTTTACCCAGTAGGCTTATTCCATATGTCTGTTGTGATTCTGTTTAATTGAAAACTTGCATATTAGCAAGGAATGGAAATGATAAAAGCGATTGAAATTTAAAAAATGTAGAAATTTATTCATCTAATTCATAACCTTCAAATAATTCTTCTTGTTCTTCGTCTTGTTCGTGTTCGTGAACCAGGTGTTATTTTTAGGTATTTTTTAAACAATCACACGCACTTTTTTAGCTGGCTGGGAATTGATGTACCTTGAAATGTCTAGATTGATCGGATTATCAGTTAGATAGAAATTGCAGCAATACAGCACTGTGCAGAATGGTTCAGATTACAAGGGCGATGAAGAAGCACTACCTGGTGAGGGAGGTCATACCAATAAATACCATTTCTTGGGAAGAATGTTTGTTTTTCCACTACCAGTTGTGAAGTTGGCAATTATTCCACCACCTTCGTGTACCTATAATATACTATTCTACAACAGGTTGATCAGATAAAAAAGAAAATAAATTACTTCTCCTCATAGAGCAAGTGATTTTTTCCATTCCAAAGCCTTGTCAGATATTTATTTGAACTCTCATAATAGCTTTTTAATACTTCCAAGGAAGATGCACATCTACAGATAGTGCATTTCACACGGAAAGACATTAAAAATCTAGAAAACGCTCGTGTTTGGACACAAAAGAGAGACTCACTCTCAATATAAATAATCAGTGAGCTTCAGGTTTGTCCTTATCGATTGGTCTATATATATATTTAGGTCTATAGGGTTACAAAACACAAAATTGCTGGAGAATATATAGCAATGCATAAGGGGGCGTCCATTAATTACGTGAGGTATTTTTGAGGATTTTTTGACTCCCCCTCCCCCCCTGGTGAGATTTGGTAAGATTTTCCTTAACTCCCTCCCCCCCTTCCCTAATCTCACGTGAGATTTTTCAAATTTTGTGTTTTGGGTGTAAATGTGTTGGATTACTAAAAAAAACAAAAACACAATATGTTCTACTACTTTTATTTAAGACTAGCAAAGACTAGTGTTTGAGAGTGTTGCTATTATTTAAAATCACATTAATAAAATTAAATAATAAATACTTAAATGGAACTTAATAAAAAATCTATTCTAATTCAGTCCACGGAGACTCGTGCACAGCCTCAAGAGTGATTACTGGAACCAACATATCCAAATGATTTTCAATAAAATCATCAAATCTGCTCCTTCAACTTCACTCTGGGGTGCTATTCTCGAATTCATACGCAACAATACGTATACGCTGCGTATACGAACTTTTACGTATGGAAATAATCGTATACTAAGACTCATGTGCATTCTTGAACACTATACGACTTCTTCATTCGTCTACGTAATTTGTGGTCGGATGAAAACTTGACAACACTGTGCCAAAACTGCCAATGTGTCAATTTTCTCATGGTTTACAACATGTTTACAATATAATAATAATAAAAATATTGTTTATATACTAAAAAACCGCGAAAACGTTCTGACTTGAACGTATCTTGTAGTTGCCTGTTGAAAATAACACACGGAAAATTAGATTTAACTGAATTCATAGAAATATCATCAAATGGAGAAAACAAAGGGAAACATAACATCCGATCAGCGTATTTTTTTTTTTCCCTTCGGAGCCGTCCTTTCGCCGGTACCACCTCAGCCTCCTGGGCTTATTGTGGATACTCCTAGTGTTCTGACTACAACCTATTCAGCCAATCCGTTCCCTGTATTAGCTCATACAGGTTCTTAGCTGGTTGATTGTAGAAGTCTTCTGGAGTCATTTGGGTTCTACCATAAAGTTTCTGCCTTCTGTGGTCCAGCGACTCACAGTTGCATAGTATATGCAGAGCTGTTTCGGTATCCTTTTTGCATCTTCTGCATGTAAGGTCTCCGTTGTACAGCCCTATTTTGTTTAGGTGCTCCTTTGTGGGAAAGTGTCCCGTAAGTAGCCCCGTAGTGGTGCGCAGTTTGTTCCTGCTCATTGAGAGCAGTTCTTTCGTTACTTTTTCTGATGGTTCTTTTATGAATTTCTTCCCATGTATTTGCCCAGTCGTATTCTTCCAGTATTTCTTGTGTTGTTCTTTCAACCACCCTTTTAACCATGACCTGGTTAAGCATCTGGGGATGCCCACAGCAGGTTCGGGTCCGTTCATCAGAGTTGACGATCCTACTCTTGCGAGTTCGTCAGCTTTTTCATTGCCTGCGATTCCTTTATGACCTGGTACCCACTCCAGTGTTACACTGTTCCGAGTCGCCAGTCTTCTAAGTTCTTCGCCGCATTCCCATACTAGCCGAGATGTCACCCTATAGCTCTGAAGTGCTTTAAGGGCGGCTTGGCTGTCGCTGTAGATCCTGATCTGCCTGTTGTTGTAGGCTCTCATACTGTTAGCCCTTGCACACGCAAGTATTGCATAAACCTCTGCTTGGAATACAGAGGCGTATTTTCCTAGCGAGACGATTCCTTCATATTTGCTCGTCTTGCTGTATATGCCCGCTCCGGTGCCGAGTTCATTTTTAGATCCGTCTGTATACCAGATCAGTTCATTCGCTCTACTAAGTGGTGGTGCGTTCTCTTCCTCAAGCTCCTTTCGATCTTTGATAACAATCTCGAAGTTCTTGCGAAAGATATATTTGGTAGTCATTTGGTCTGTTGGCATTTTGAAAATGTCATCACCCACCTGCCTTATCTCTGTGTGTCCTCTCCCATGTGCCACATCATGGTCTAGTGCTTTTTCCAGTCGGGTTAGTGCTGCCCTTGCTTCACACATTATGACATAATGTAGTGGAGGAAGGTCTAGCATTGTTTCCAGCGCCGCTGTAGGAGTAGTCCTCATTGCCCCTGTAATGCCAGTGCATGCAAGTCTTTGCACCTTGCTTAGTTTTAGCATAGCAGAGGATTGTCTGGTCTTTGGCCACCATACCAAAGATGCATATGTTATCCTGGGAATGACAACCATTTTGTATAGCCAGTGTACCATGCTGGGTCTTAGTCCCCATTTAATGCCGTAAGTACGTCTGGCAACCATGAAGGTCACCTCCGCTTTCTTGATCACGTGCTGGAGGTGTCGGTTCCAAGTTAAGCCTGGGTCTAGGACAACCCCAAGATATTTTACTTCATCCGACAGTCGTATTGGTTCACCTTGAAGCGTCAGAGGGCCAAGTCCTTCCCTTTTCCTTCTTCTGGTGAACGCAATTATCTGTGTTTTCGAAGGGCTAATACGTAGCCCTTCTTTTACAGTCCAGCCTGTTACTGCATTTAAAGCCATCTGGAGTCTGTCTCTGGTTGTACTGTTGTATTTACCTTGGGATAGAATTACCAGGTCGTCTGCATATCCTATGGTGTTGAATCCTCCTCTGTGTAGGGTTCTGATGAGCCCGTCCATGACCAGGTTCCACAGCAGCGGGGATAGTACTCCCCCCTGCGGACAGCCCCTGGTTGCACATACTGCCATTGTTTCCCCCATCCGATCAGCGTAAGTAGTTGGTGGATTTTATTAAAAGCCATCCACAACTCAACTCATCTGAGATATTTCTTATTCACATAAAATTGACTTGTCCATCCACCCACATGAAACAAAAAACAAATCAATTTGAAATTTCATTTCAAACTTTACACAATCATAACAAAAAATAGAGGTTAACCCCTTCTTTTTGATCATAAGATGCCATATGCGCATGCCCCTTATGAAAACTCGCATTCGCATAGAAGATTCGTATGTACCCATACGTGTGAATTTGTACGACTGGCGGATGCTTTATTTCGTATACTACGATTCGAGAATACCCACAACTACAAGTCATACGCAAATTATCGATGACCATCAAATTTCGTATACGCAATTGACTCGAGAATAGCACCCCTGATTTAGCCACTCTAAACCGTTGTCGACGTTCGGCGAGTCACGCGTGTCGATCTATCGACACGGCCAGTCGATAGCGCTTAAACAATCGAAAGGCTATTGGACTGCTCAGGGTTCGAATGCATACGATAAACATAATTATAAGATTTTTCCATATTTTATTATAGAAATACTTTTACTATAATTTAACTTTACTTTCACGCAATTTTACACCATTTTCTACAAGAAAAAAAATTACGTGAGATTTACGAAAACCCCCCCTCCCCCCCAAGTGAGATTTAGAAAGATTTAGTTTTACCCCCTCCCCCCCTAGAACACCTCACGTAATTAATGGACGCCCCCTAATTAGAGATATGAAATGGTGATATCAGGGTGGGGGGATGGTAAAAAGGGCTGGTGAATATAGGTAACTTTGTATCTCCTAGGAGTCTATATCTCCAATGAGAAAGTGCTTCTTATTCGTTAAATGTTATCAGGGAAGGAGAATTTGTGATTCTTGAACGCACTTTCTCTTGCATGCAGAGCTGCTTCTCATGGGACCCGTTTTGCAAAGCCAGGCAAGCTTTTTGGTTTTTGTTTAATGCCAGGAGAAACAAAACGAGTCTGAGTAAACCATATTTTGAATTAGTCGTTATATGCTTTGCGATTACCTTTAGGCCTCTTGCATGGTCATCTATGACAAAGATTACAGAATAAAAATATAAGATGTTACACTCCAGGGCGGTTTGATTCAAGTTGCTGTCCCAAACGGACGCCGCTCTCATAAATTATGTTTACGACTCGCTTTTGTTGTCAATAACGAGACCGATAGGTACCAGAGAAGTTCGAAAAGCTTATTTCATTTTAAGCTATACAGGGGTAATTTGAGAAATATATATTTGAATTAATAGGATTCTTTATAACAAAGGTTTATTTTAAAATGTTAATTATTTCGAAAAATGGTCGGGATATGAATTGGAATAGGTAAGTAAAAAATAAAATAAAATTATCAAAATGAATCAATTCACAGTTTTTATCCATTTAAAACCACTATTATAATATTATTGTTACTTTTGGAGGACAGGAGACAGGATGGAATACACAAAATTCTCTGGCCCTTGACCCTTGAGTACTAACACACCGTCTCACAGACGGTATCGAAAGGTTAAGAATACAATATCTCCCTACTCATGCGCTCCAAACGTCGGCCAATCACATAATATCATTACACATCAGCAGACACTAAAAAAAAAATGAAAACAGGCCCAACTTCAGGCTTTGCATTTCTCTTATTGGTCTATTAATTTTTTGTGTTTTCTTGCTTAATGTACTTGTTTATATAAAATCCTTATAAAAATGAATTATTGGAACTTTAGTTCTTTACGTCAGGTTATGTTTGAGCGACCGGGGGTCGCGACGCAAAAGATCTGACCGTTACGTTACGTTACGTTGCTTCGTTATGCCTTGCTGCGTGCGTGTGCTCTCTCCTTAGTCTCTCTCTCTCGTTTACGAAGCATCGATTCATATGCTTCGGCCGGGAATCGAACCTGGGCCACCCGCTTGGAAGGCGAGCATTCTACCACTGAACCACCGATGCTACATTAAAATTCTATGCAAAGCTGGTATTCGCAGTGCTGGTGATCTACTTGAATTTGTTTGGATAAATGTTTACTGTTATTTCCATAATTTTTTTTGCGCGATTGATCTTTTTTGTTTATTTACAGCATCGATTGTCAAGACGGTAGGTTGTGTTTACTGGTTTCTAAGTTTAACACGTCAGTAAGGGATTTACTTACCGTTCAGACGTCGAAAAGTAATAAATAGCATAAAAACAATTTCACTAAAATGCAAAATATATTTCAAACTGATCAAGAAGTATAAATGTCACCTTCGACATTTCGTTCATTTCGAAGAAATTTAAATTATTTTATTCGGAATTTATTTCAATACGATCGCGCAAAAAATGGTTCCTCGTAAAATAGGACAAAATGATATGAGGATTACTCTAGCACATTTACTTTTCGAAATACAGGGTGTTGAAATTTTGAAAACGTTTTAATTCGATAACTTTCAAATGGATGGATAAATTGATTTGACATTTGGCAGGTTGTTTTTGAATGTAAAAGGGCATATTTTGATAGAAAAAGTAGTTTGTGCAACTGGTGTGGATATGATGGCCATATCGTACGAGGACGAAGTTTGAGCACGACGCCGTAGGCGTCTCAAGTGCGATATGGAAACTAAGATATGTCAGATTTTCCTGGGATCTTACTCTATTATGAAATGTTCATGTTTGGTCACTTGTCTCTCCTATTGATACAAAGCAGAATAAGTTAATCAAGTTCTAAATAGATTAATTCAGCTGCACTCTTCCAAAACAAAGATATTATTTTAATACTCTTCGTATAACGATCAAATCACTAATCAAGCCCTTTTGATGGTAGCTAACGTTAGTATCGATTTTTTCAAAACCCCGCTGTTTTATTCACTCTCTATCCTCAATAACGAATATTTCATCTTCAAAAGGGCTTTTTTAAAAGAAAATTGTTCTCTGTATGTTTGTTTGCAACAATATCTAAAAAAAGGGCACGTACTTTCGCAAATTGCCTATCAAAAAGTATTCTTTGATGTTGTTCTAAACAAGATCTAATTCGAACTTTTCCTTTGCATAACATTGGAGTAAATAAGGAAAAATATACCAATTTGTGGGGAGTAGCACGTTATTAAGTATCCGAGAAAGTGTCTGTAATAATCTTATTTTACATACAGAAGCTTCCAAATATCGAAAATTTCAGATCAAACGAAGGAAAATCATATATAAAAATATTTCACGTTGACGGCTAATAACCAATTTCATGGTTAATACTCACAAAAATATTTGGAATATCAAATCTGCTGCATGTGGTTGTACATCTCGGTAGAATCAAATACATTATGGGACTCACTGAAGCCAAACCATGAACACCTCAACCAGCAACTCTTGGTCAAAAAATCGCTTATTAATTGGCATCTACCAAATTCGACCTTGCACAATTATGCTTTGTATATTTTTTTGTTTCCCTACGTCCTCACGTTTATGTTCACATAACGAAAATTTTATTAGAAATATGAAAGCTCCGCAACATGTAGGTAGCCAAGCGGTCCAAGCGGATTTTGGTTCACGTACTACTCCATAAGCTTCGTCAGTACTGAACTGGGAGATCGCCGAGACCGGCGAGCGTTGAACGGCACGCGACTACCGAAGCAGAGAGACAATGTCAGTCATAGAAGGATAGAAAAGCGAGAGATGGATTTTTATCCGATATTTTAGTGGTAGCAACCGAATTTCAATAAGGAATTGTACGGTCATAAGTAATTTGAGGATTCTGAGATTTTTATATAGTATTCATAAAGCTTCAAAGTAGACTTCTTATCAATTAGTTTTTCCATTTAATCCATATTTAATTCTTTACAAGGGCTCAAACTTTGCTTAATATGTGTAATTACCTCATGATTCGTATTTTTTTCAACAAAATTTGGTTATCATTTCAAAGTTTTTATTCGATGAGAACTCTAAGTTCAACATTAATCTACATGATATATTTTTTTCTTAATTTTCAATACATCCATTACCTCAAAATTCTTTGCCAAAAATACTTCGAAATATTGTCAAATCGCTGCCGATAGATTCCCCTTAACGAAGAAAGTAACTGTACCCCAACATGCTTCGTTTATTTAGGGACGGAAGAGACATTATATTCGATTACAAAAACTCTCTCATTGGAGATGTAGACTCCTAGTGCTAGAACGACCAAGAAAGGATTCCTTCAAGATGGACCTATTGTGAAGACTGTTGAGCCTAATAAGGACTACTAATCTCGTCACATAAACGGTACAACTATTATCACAAAAAGACTATAGAGGCATCAAGGTATCAAGGTCTCTAAGCCTCTGACTCATACAAAAAGTGGAAAGTTGAAAGTAGACGAACTATGTGGGTTCATCTTTAAGTAGAATTGAGGGAAGCTGAAGGATCCTATAACAATAATACTGCGCTTTAGCTATACCACAGAAAGGTTCTGGACCTATTATACCCCTTCACGGTCTAGTAAGTTCTCCTCCTCCATTGCTCTTAGGATCTGGTGTACAGCCCACTTCCAGCACTTTTAGATTTTTCAACCAGTTCTAAGTGAGTTTGGAATTCGTTTGACTGGAACTGCTAAAACTCCCCCTTACAGTGGTGTATTTCAGCAGCTCCTGTTTAAATTGTGATGCCTTTTGGCCCAATATAATAATATAATATAAATGTTTGAAATAAAAATTAAATTACCTTGATCTTATTTCAACAAAACATCAGAACATTTCATTATTATATAAATATAAATAAAGTAGGTTATTGTTTAGTTCATGTTTATCTGTTTTGTTCGAACTTGACCGGTTATATAATATAGGAAAGTCACCAAAAATGGAATACCATTTTGTTTTTGGGATATAAAAAAAAACTTCATATAAATTAAATAAGTTTAATGTTTTTACTAATCAGTCATACATTCATATGTAGTCCTTTAATCAATTATTTTAGTTATCAAATTGAAATCTAACACAAAAAACAAAATCACAAATGAGTAACCAAGTACGGAATAGGTATCCATATATGGAATATAAGCATAAATCAACATAACAATATCAGAAATGGACATTAATATCCTTGAGATCAATTAAATAAATATAATATATTGTGATAAATGGAAGAAGTTGAATAAATACTTGCCAAAGTCACAGATCCAAGTATCAAACTCTGGACCAGCACAATCAAAATGTGCCCAGAGCCCACACATCAAGCATTTAATTTAATATTCCATAATTAGACACCGACGACTGTCCATATTTGGATTTTCATACTATAGAGTAAGATCCCAGAGCGATAAGACACAACTTATTTTCACATAAATGAAACCTCATGTTCTCAGTAGTGTCTTATGTGCTCAAAATACCTGCGCGCTTGTGGAGCTTGCCGAGTGACACCTGGGCAGGTACCAGATGTGAAAGGTAACTAAAATTAATAGTTATTTAACTTAAATTTTTATAGCTGATTTTTATATATATTT
>CAJUYI010006741.1:13300-24235 GCA_910591695.1 Galerucella pusilla
AAATATATATAAAAATCAGCTATAAAAATTTAAGTTAAATAACTATTGATTTTAGTTACCTTTCACACCTGGTACCTGCCCAGGTGTCACTCGGCAAGCTCCACAAACGCGCAGGTATTCTGAGCACATAAGACACTACTGAGAACATGAGGTTTCATTTATGTGAAAATAAGTTGTGTCTTATCGCTCAGGTATCTTGGACTACTAGTTCAAACTCTTTTAAATATTTTTTAAAGTCACAATATTTTAATGACAAAAGATCACAAAATGGTGAAATAAACATAATACCGATATACTAAATAGTATAACACTTACGTAAACAAACATAACAGCTGGTAATACTCGTTTATTACTTACCTTTAAAATTTTCTGCACAACAACAAAATAAAACACGCCTGCCACACGTGAAGCATTCGCGCAACTGACTCGATGGTGTGGGTGCGATAGTTAGTAGACCGAATGAAACAAAAAATGGTCGAGTATTGCGTTTCATACTTATAGTCTTAGAGAAATGAAGGCATTCCATATTAGGATACTATTCCATATTTGGTGACTTTCCTCTAGATATTTATGTTACTAGTTATGAAAAGAGCGATACTGTTTAACAAGCGTAGTATTTACCAAAACGAGCGCTAGCGAGTTCTGCAAATTACGCGAGTTCTGCAAATTACGCGAGTTGAACAATGTGGCTCTCTTCATAATGTGTTCACGTACAACGTTTTATCTAATTCCGCGCTTTCAAAATATTTCATAAAATCTTCAATTACAATGGTAATATCAAAGTGGATTCAAATTGTGTTAAAAGTATTGTTACTATCAAGTATTCACCCAGAAAATTGACTTACTTCAAATAACTGTCCTTAATAATGTTTTTTCAATGTTTATAAATCTTAAAATACTATTGAATTAAAATAATGGGGTAATTGTCAGTTTAAATCATGAAATAATTGTCAGTTTTGACAGTACCTAATTGATAAATTATTATTCTTTGAAACTTATGTGGTATCTATATGTTGAATTATAAACAGTTACGTAAAGTTTTTACATAACTACTTTTCATAACTGATATATGAAGGTTATGAAAAATGTGACGTTACCTAACGTCAAGGAGTGACTTGAAGTGTCACTTTTGATAGCGGAATTAGATAAATATACTCTCAATATTGATCAAAAAAGAAGAAGTCGATACAGAATACTTGAAGAAGACTATTCTACATAGTTGAATAGTCACCTACTAGTGATTAATTAACCACTACGTATAAGTATGCTGTATTTCATAAATAAATCAAACATGTCCCAGTGCTGGAAGTAGTTGTTTCGTTTCTCTTGAGATGATCCTTTAAGTGACCTTCAACGCCACCTATAATCTACGGAAGTATTCATCGTCGCGTTGTCCAAGCCAGTGAGAATCTTTGGCTTGGATATATTCCTGACGTTACACTTTTCTCGGTTTTTAAGCCATCTGTGTGGCATCTTTCCTGGCATGCGATAGGATCAGATTGATAATTAATTTCAGATTTTAAGCTTGTGAAAAATAAAGTATTTGTGACCCTTCCATAGTTAAAAAAGCTAAAAAGTAGTAAAGTTGAGTAGTTAAGTTAACCCATATTAAAATTGCAATCCCTCAATATTTTTATTAATTTACTGAACTTGTATATGATTAATAAGTTCTTCAATAGAGAACATAAATATTTTTAAACTAAATTTACCCAATTGCACTCTCGATTAACACAACAAGGAAAATGTGACTTTCTTAAAAAGTTTTAATACAGTTTAAAATTGATATCGTTTTCGAGAACGTGGAAACTGTTAGTTCCATTTGGAGCGTGGAAATTTATTATTCGCTTTCCCTTCAATGTTAAAATTCAACTAAAATGTTATGAAACGACTAACAGTATTTCATTACATCTAATTTAAATTGAAGTTTCTTCTCAAACTTATTCTAGCAAGATAAAATAAACATCTACAAAAATATACCTTATTGATTGTCCACTCTGTTAAGCTGACTCTGACTAATTTAAATACCGAAATTTATGCTTTAATCATTATTATAAGCAAACTTCAGCTTTATTAATTAAGGATGCTTTTGTTATATAATTTTCGTTCCTAAAGTTCGGTGTCTTTTATATAAAACTTTCCAGAAGAGAAAAAAAATGGACTTCTGTTCGTGCTAGTGCTGAATTCAAAAGATTTCCTTGGGAAAAATTAATCACCAGTCGTGAATTATACAGTGTGGAATCGAGTTTATATTATAAAATTATTTTACACAAAAATTCAAGATATTTATTAAACTGAGTACAAACTTTTGGAAATTACCGATTTTTGATTTCTTTGGCTGCAAAAAAAACATGTAGAGTTCATATAATAACCTTCTTGATGTGCGTCATCGTTTGTTACTGTCCTATTAGCACATTAAGCTGGAAGAAATGGGAAAAATCAAAATATCACAATAATGAACGGTTTAAATATATTACAAACGTTAACCTTAATCTTTGACTTGAAAATCCTTGGTCTTCGGCCTCTTGACCATGTGATCGAGGCTGAGGCGGGGAGTGCTTTCCTGCGCTTGAAGCGTCTAGGATACGTGCGAACAGGGAAGAGTGCAGACACGTCAAGAAGCTCCGGCTCCTGGAAGATATTCCAGTTCTAGCTCGAGCGTCTGACGAATGCTTGCGCAGGTACTACTTCGCAACCCCACACAGGGCTATGATCCGGGACAGAGAATCCTGGGATAAAGAGACGAATACACAGCCTCATGGGACTATCTGGTTCACAGATGGCTCATGCTCTGGAGACAGAGCAGGGGCTGGAATTCACTCTAGGAACCCAAGGACACAAATCTGTATACCATTGGGTGATGGTGTATCTGCATATCAGGCCGAGATATACGCATCTTGGAATGTGCGCAGATAAACCTAGACAGAGGTTATGTGGATCGACGCATAACCATATACACCGACAGACAGGCAGCAATTAAAGCCATGAGTGGATATACCATCAACTCAGGACTTGCTGACGGATGTCGAGAACGACTTGCTGATCTTGCAATTCGGAACGCATTGCGGCTAGAATGGATTCCGGCCCACTCTGGTTTTGAAGGAAACGAACTGGCGGATGCACTGGCTGCGGAAGGGGCGACAGCTCCTTTCTGCGGTCCGGGCCCGACTCTCGGCCTAACAAAACAAACAATACGCAAGGAGACGAGGAAGTGGCTGAGGAACCAGCACTTCGCTCATTGGAATGCTCTGCAGGGTCCTAGACAATCCAAACTTCTACTGAAGGGATGGACTGATGGACACGCAGTCTATGTTCTCTTAGAGTGCCACACTGGGCTGTATTACGCAGGCGAATCTTCGGAGTCGCTGTCATGGCCCCTGGAGACAAAAGCAGGCATCCACTGAAAAAGTTTGTGGCCTTTATTGACGGGCTCGGCTTCATGGATGTCTAGGTAGCAGGAATGGCACAATGGGCCCGCCAGTGGCCTCAGTGCCGGAACCATGACTTTAGTTTGGCTAGGTCAAGGCTCGCCTGCACATTATGTAGTAGTAGTAGTAGTAACGTGAATCTTTGACTTGAGAAATTTGATTGTTTGATGTTTAGATCATGCGCAAGCACGGCCAATCAATCGGAAGAAACTACATCATTCAAAATAGTATGCAGACGTACTTTTCGTAGCGGCAATATGTCTTACGGCTTTTTCTAATGTCCCACTAATACTTCTCGTCAGGTTTGTATACACAAATTCGGATATACGTCACAAACGATGACGCACACCAAGAAGGCTATTGAATGTACTATATGTATTTATGTATTCTATCGGAATTTTTTCTATATGAGACCTTTGATCCTCAGTGTTGAGTGGTTCAATGCTGACAACTGCTATAAAAATTTTATGATGGAATAAAATAAATATAATTCAAAAAGAATGTATCTTTTTTTTTTGAACAATTTAACTTTCTTATGATGATTTTTATTATCATTTTTATATGAAAACTCTTAATAATTTTGATAATAAATATTTAATTTCGTATAAGAGTTAGGTAAATTGTAAATTCTCTTGCTTCTCATATGGTTTTAAATGAAACTAACTGTTTCTAAATGACTCCACAATATATTTGAAAAAATGTGTAAATTGCTTCTGTTAGAGGACGCTTTATCTAATAGTTGCAGACAAAATGATTCTTATAATTTAACTAAAGTAATTTATGTCATATTGGTCCATTATTGTGTTTTTATTGCTTAGTTACCAACTATCTAATGACGTATTTTATGGCCCGCGCGGGCATAAAGAGAAATAATATTTTGTTCAACTTATTTAATAACCATGTCGTAAGCTTCTTTAAACTTTTTTGGCAACATATTTACAGTTGCTTTCTTTGCTTTTTCAATAATTTCGTCAGGAATTCCAAAATCTTCCTTAATTTTGACTTCTAACTTTGACACATATAAAATTTATTGTGATATTGACATTCACCTATTAATTCAAACCGGATTTTTCAAAACACTGATTTGTATTGAGAATGGATTGCAATTACGAACTAGTATAACATAAAAGTTTGTATGTACCGCAGGCATAAACATATGTGTATACCCTCGGGCGACTTACAAACGTCGCCCTCAGGGCATAAACATCTATTTATACCCTTGGTAAATAAATAACTATTTTGTTTATTTGATATTTTTTTTTATTTACATTTTTATTTGTGAGAAAATAAAAAACTGTATCAAATTCAAAATTACCCAACTTCATTAACTTACAAATGTGGAAAATTTACTTCCTCTGGTAAAGCCCATCTGGAATACTAGGAAGGCATTACATCTAAAATTATTATTTTAATCCTTGCTTGAATATTAACAACTAGGCCATTTTGTGTATCCTGAAAGGACGAGAAACACAGCTAAACCTTAATTCATTTAAATCTTATTAGCCGGAAATTATTTATGTTAGAAACAGCTTTTAGACTCCAGAAGTAAGTAGGATTATCAACAGATTTTGTTATCCGATTACAAATAAACCAAAAAGGAAGGAGATAAGCCATCTTGGGAAATAAGATTTTAAAAACAAATATATGAAAAATAAATCGAAATTATGTATGAAATTAGTTCCTTTTAAGCAATAATCAAACAATTTTTTGAATCAATAAATGAATACACATATTAATATAAGAATTTTCCGCAAATCGCTAGGAAATTTTGACATTCCTGTCAAAATTTCTTGAAGAAAAAGTCAGGACTTCCTTACTGTAAGGAAATGTCATTTCCTTACTGCAAGGAAATGATATTTCCGTACAGTTGTTAGTGTTCTACATAAATGATTGAAACACATTGCTTATAAGGAATTAATTTATATTTTGAAAACATCAAGTCATTGCTGAATACATTTTTAAGATCAATTTGTTATATTTACAGTAATTTGACAGTTAGTACAATTATTGAACATTGGAGGAACACTCTTAGAACTATGAGAAACATTTTGGACAACATGCAGGGCGGTAGGGTCATTTTGTTGAATATTTTGTACTGTGAAAATTTTATTTGCCACCTCAACCTAATTGTTAAGCGATTCTTCGATATATCCTTCAGCAACGTTTGATGACTTCCATCCGCCATGCCTCTTTAAACTAGTTATGTCGGCACCAGAGTCAACCAATATTGTTGCAGAAGACCGACGAAAGCAGTGACCAGTATATTCTGTCGGATTTACCAAGTTCAAATAAGTAGCAACTATTTTGGGCATTTTTCTAAATTGATGAATTCCTACCACTTGTCTACAACCCTTTCCGCTTTGATATTTAAAGAAAAATCGGTCACTGTTCATATTTTCTGGTCTTAACGAAACATACTTTCGATAAACATTCAAGTAGATCTGATTAATTACAAATGATCTTGGTTTGTTGGTTTTCGAATCAGGTATGCTGATTAAAAGCTTAGATTCTAAGTCTTCTATATCGTGTACAGTCATTCGGACTAACTCATCCATTCTACAGGCCCCAGAAATACCAAATATTACAGCCACCTAAAAAATAAATAAAGCTATAATCTAAATAGATATTAAAACCTTGTAAATTACCTTAATCATTAAATTTTCTTTATCTGGAGCTTCCTGGATAAATTTTTCAATTTCTTCCTTCGTTAAAATGTTAGATTTCTTTGCCCTATAACCTTGAGCTTGCCGTTTCAATAAAGAACGAAGTTTTGAGTATGTAGATATATCTACATTGTGTTTAAGTGCAAGGGTTGACTTCAGCATTGAATAATTGGCCCATAATGTTGAAGATTTCATCTTTAAACAAAGGTCTAGGAAGTATGCCATTACAACATTTTCTGAGAAAGAACTCGTATTTTTACTCATGCGATAATCCATAAAACGTCTGTATGCATTTTCGTACTTTTCTCTTGATTTCTTTGGCAATAATTCTAATGAAGCAGTATTCACTGCCTCAACCAGCTCTGGAGGAGTCCCAGGAATGAAAATTTCATCATCACTTATCATTTTACTTTCGAGAACACCAGCAATTAAATTTATAAGCGTCAAGTTTGACAATTCAACCTCAATACGTTTCCATAGTAACCCAAGTAATTTTATTAGGAATTTCAAAGCACCATTTATTTGGGAATAAAATTATCGCGTTTTTTTTTTAAATCAATCAATATCTGTCGAATTTTAAACGATTTGCGGAAAAATACTATGTTTACCTCGTAGGAAAAGCCACATTCCTGGACTCTGTGTTGCTAAGTCTCGGCTTGCGCCTCGACTTAGCAATCTTCACAGTCGTCCAGGAATGTTAAGCTTTTCCTACCCGGTAAACAATGTACTATTGTATACAGATACGCGTAACTTTTTCCGAGTCCACGAAATTTGTCGAAAAGCTTTAGGCAAAAAATTTTTGAGATATAATGAAAGATACATAATTTAATCATCGTTGTCTCATATTAATTTTTTTTAACACCCTCCGTTTTCGAGATATTATACTCAAAAAAACCGGGAGTTTGAGTTTTCATGATGCTTTAAGTCCAACAGTTTTAATTTTGACTCTGGATAAAACTTCATTTAACAAAAATATACAGTAGAATTAATTATAAGAAATCTTATCATAAAGTTGATTGGCACAAAGTATTCTAATAACTGTAATTAATAATACAATGTATGCTGGCAATCAACATTTTGGGCAGAGAGACTAGTTCTAAAAAGAATCTGGTTTACGGTATTTTTGCTCTTTGATTTTCGAAGAATTTTCAAAATCCACTTTTATAATATCATAGGGCATAAAATTTCCTACAATCTTGATGTTCACAATTTTTTTGTGCGAGCAAAACTGGGAGAAATATCTCAAAAGTGCTCTACGTCGTTCTTGTGAGCTGCGTCGTGAGCTCCAATGGAATTTATTCGAGTATTCAGTAAAATAATTAATGATTTATGTTTCAAATTGTGGAAAAATTTTTACCAGATAAAAATTTGAACAATAATACATACAGAGTAAAATATTTAATGAATAGGAAAGTGAAAATATTCAAATTTTACGAAAAAATTTGTTAAATAAAATATGCGGTTCTAAACGAGATTTTTATGAAAGTCGTAACTATTAAATTGAAAAACGCAAAAAAGCACTAATCCAAATAAATGCTTCCCATTAATTATTCCTCCAACTACCGCGTCTCAAGGAAATGAAATGAAACCTGGATAATTAAGAAAAATTCTGTTTAGACTTCTGAGGTAAGCAATGAATCACTCAAAATAATGAATTATTATGAAGTTTGAAAGATGTTAAATTAATGTGAATTGCTCTCTCACTCATCGTCAAGCTAAGCTAATATAATTGAAAAAGTGGGAGAAATTATCAATAAAACATGTACAGGGTGTGAAAAGAAAATTTTAACATCGTGATTCGTCGGAGAAAGGACAATGCGTCCAATTTTCATGATTCTATATCTCTAGCTCCACTGATGTCTGCAGGCACGCGGCGCCACTTTTAACCGTGGGTCTTCTTGCTCTCAAATTACGAATATATGTAACCTTTTTTTGGCCAACTTTTTTCAGCAGTCTCCGAAAATTATTATCGAGGAGTCATTCGATTCGGGATGGCATCTAGATGATTTTTGAAAAAAATGAAGTTCCGCAAACAAAAATTGCAAAAGTTATTAACAATTAACAAAAAAAAAAATGAAATTTAAGAAATGAAAAAATTCAGGGATACATAAATGAACAATAATCCGCCTGAAAAAAATTTTTGTCACAATTTTCAATTAGTTATTCATTGTTAACTAATAATTTTTTTCTGCTTGAACATGAACATTGCAAGTGTGATAATTGTTAAACTATAAATTTGAGATTTTTTTCTTGAAAGGCTTCACAATAGATCCCCGTTGGAAAAATTAAAAAATGTTTATTTTTCAGGTTTTTATTAATAATAATTATCGTTGTTGCAAAATTAAAAACTTAAATTAATCATTGGAAAAAAAAATTTCTCAAATATTATAAATGATCCGTTTTTATGTTATCAGAAGCTGCATGGAAATGATTTTTTTAAATTTTCATCTGTTATTGCTTAAGAAATTGTTATAAACAAATGCGTTGTTTATTAGATAATTGAAATTTTTTTATGGAATTTCAATCCTTGATACAAATAATGATTTAAAAAAAATTGTTCTATCATTGAAATGCCATTTAAAATAGTCCAAGCCATCGAGGACAATCAAATTTGTTTGTCTGTAGTTCCTAGCAATTGGGAAAAAAACGGATTGTTATACTGGCCAAATAAAAATAATAGGTTCAAAATCGATATTCGAATTATCAATAGGCGGATCACAAATTGTGTTTACAAACTATTCACGACTTGTTTGGATTTAAAACTATTTTTTAGGTTTTTAATTTCTTTCCACTTACGGTGAAAGTTACCACTTTTTTTAATTTTAATCCATTTTTCCAAAAACGTTGCCATTTTCTCATATGGTATGTTATTAGATTACTTAAAAAGTTGGGTTTCTTATTGAAGAGTACTTTTTAAAACCATACTGCCTCATTCACCTCTTATAATTTACTTATTTATATCAGTTTTAAGATTACAACTTTTAAGTGTTTATTATCTAGGAAACTAAGCCTACTGCACTCTTTAAAACTAACTTTTGATATTTTTATAAGGGAACTACGCAATGAATATATCCTTATTAAAACAAAATTATCTTTAGGAGTATTATAAGTGTGAACTGACCTATCACTGCAAATTGTAGGATACTTATAGGGGAGTAATAAGATTACAATATTTTTAAGATAATATGGATTTGAGACTATACTTTAAAGTTCTTTTTAAAGCTATACTATGAAGCAATATTGCCTTCAAGTCATACAAGTACATATTATAACCTTTTTAAAACAAGAGTGTATAATTCTGCTTTTATAAAACTCTAATAAAACATAATTAAAACTGGCTTCACTTAAAAATGTTACTTGGGACATGTCATTTTAGTTCCCTTTCTCGACCCCAGTGCCGGATTTACATTTTTTATGAGTGTAGGCCACTTTATTTCCGCTGCCTCATATACTTGCCTTTCTAAAATAACAATTTTCCATTTGTAGTAAAGGGGCCTCCTTTACTACAAATGGAAAATGCAAACATTCTTGAATCAAATCATTGGTATAATATTGCACGAGAGACTGGGCTTTTTCTGTAACTCTTTGTGTTGAAAGTTCAGTCATTTTTTTTAAATGAAAATTTTTCTTCAAAGTTTAAGTACGCATTATGCCTTTTCTGTATTTCAGCTCTCAGTCTATCAAGGACGATCAAAAAGGTGTTCACTCTGAAATAATCTCTGGAGCCGGAGGGTATTTCAGGTTCTTCATTCGTTGTTTCATCGGTCAGTTTCTCTGTACTGTCATTTTAAATCATTTCTAAAACTTCATCCCAGGAATATCTTAGACTTTTACAGGCATCTGCTCCAGCCGACCAACGAGTGAGGTTCACTCTCTTATGTGTTTTTCCTCTTCCTATCTCATTCGTTAATATTTTCCAACGTTCAGTTGACTTCATGAAGAAAGTATATATAGCATAACTAATGTTAATGTAATGACCTTGAATTATATTACAAATTTTATGCAGGTTAATTTTAATCCACTATATTAATTTGAATTACATTTGAAAAGCATTATTTCACAATATTCAAATTTATAAAACAATTTTATGCACGCCATTTGGCGGCTTTTTCCTTCAAAGGGATTAAAAATATGGGTCATCACATTAACAATAGATACACTCCTCTAGCAACATAAAAAAGTGGCAGGCTTCTGTACAAGACTCATCGGCCGAGGTTCCCACCAAATTCAATGAATGAGCTGCACAAGGAACATACAGCAAATTGTGCTTGTTCTTGAATTTTGGCTTGTAAATCATTGTAAATCCCTGACATGTTAGAGGCATTATCATAAGACTGACTGCGGCAATCTTTTAGATTAATTTTCAACTCTTCCAGCTCTATAGTAATGGCATTAAACATTTCTAGAGCCTTGTGTCCTACAGAAGGAGAAGAATTTAATAAATCTCTCACATGGTTCTCCGTCATCTATCACGCGATAATATAGGTTTCGATAGGAATAAGTTTCTTTCTATAGGCATTTATTGAAAGTAAAAAAAACCATGAGAAAACCACTGGACGTGTTTGACTTTTATCCTCTGAGATCTGCCGCTCCCTATTTATAAATCCAGGACTGCTCGACCCTAAAAACGGGTCTAAAATGATTTTGATATATCTTTTTGTTCACGAAGTACAGCCAATCGTAAGTTTTGAAATTTACACCTTGTAGGTATATATAATTTACAGTGTGTCACAAAACGTTTTATACAAGTGAGAAAAAATTTTTTTTGATACTCAATTTTTCTCATTATTGTTAGCACACTTCAACATTTTTGTTTTTCTATTCTTATTAGGAACGGAATAAAACAA